>JAAAKQ030162202.1:0-12693 GCA_010016005.3 Zanna intricata | reverse complement strand
CTTCTGGCTCTTTCCGAAAATAAAAAATGTGCTAAAAGGGAAACGTTTTGACACCATTCCTGACATTGAGAAGGCCATGACAGAGCAACTGAAAGCCATTTTAAAAGAAGCCTTCCAGAAATGCTTCCAATCGTGGATTCAACGTCGGGATAAGTGTATTGCTAGCCAAGGACAGTACTTTGAAGGAGATTAATTCATATTTAAGGTAAATCTTTTACTTTGTTTTTTTATAACATAATTCACCGTATTTTTTTATCACACCTCGTATGTATGTTATTATTAATAATAATTCAAAAGATGAATTCAATTTAAAATTTTCTATGTAATTTTCCTTTATGATTTACAACATTTTTTTTCATTGATTGCACTATAAATGCAAATATTAATAGTTATTTCTATTAAACGGTGTTATATACTTTGTTACTTACGTGCAAGTATTACGTGTAAGATTGTTTTTTCTTTTCATATGGTATCAAAAGTAAACACTCAATTTTATTTTACGTAAATTGTATATGTGTGTATGTATTTATATACAAGTAACTTAAGTTATTTATATAATTATTTATGATAAATTGTGTAATAATAAACTAACTTTTATGCTAATTTGATAATTTTATGTAAAAAAATCCTGTATTTTCCTAAAAAAAATCATAAGTTGTGAAAAAAATGAATAGATTTATAAATTACATAAATAATACCATAAAAATAAAGTATCTAATTGGCGTTTTGCCGAATAAATAATGTTCAAAGTAAAAATATAGATTTACGTAATTCACTGCTTACACGCAAGAAGATGGTGTAGTCAAAATAGACGAAGGGCCGCTCCTACAAAAAAAATAAAAAAATAAATAAAAATAATCAAATATGTAAATTTGTTTGATGTTTCTTTCTTGATCTCTGAAAGTTTCTTTCATCTCTACGATTTGTATGTATCAATAATAATTAATAATATCATTATTAACCTTTGATCTGGAAGGTCCCGAGTTCAAATCCAGTTCAGATATGATATTTTTCACACGTTTTAAAATATGCATGATGTATTCTCATACTCAAGCTTCGAGTTAATTTTTTTTTTTTTTTATACATTGATCATATAATAAATCAAACAATATATAATAATTAATATTCAACGTAAACTACATACCGGTTAATCGAATCTTTAGGACCTAGCACTTTTTTATTTTATACTACTTACTTATTGAATTTATTTTTAGAAATAAATTTTGAACTTTTAAATCTTATAATATATTAATTTCAATTAAATTTCACGATATTTTATTAACAATTCACAAAACTATTTTACTAATGCTGTTTAGTTTACATCAATTTATTTTATTCTATTGTGGTTTAAACTAAAGCATCGGGTTAAAGATTAAAAAGACACTATTTTTTTTTTATTTCCTTGTAAGAAAAAGGGAGAATTGTTATCAAGAAAAATTTCGGATTTCGGCAGAAATATTCGTTGACCATCCGTGAATTCATTTTGACTAGTTTTGGCGTGATGTCTGTATATACATACGTATTTCGTATAACTCAAAAACGTTTAGCTGTAGAATATTGAAATTTTGGATTTAGGACTGGTGTAACATCTTTTTGTGCACCTTACCGTTTGATTGCAATTGACTGAACCAAAAAAGTATTCAAAAAACGCCCACAATTCCAAAAAAATTTGATTTTGGACTTTTTCTTTTTGTAGTAATAAGCCCTAATTAAGAGCTTTTCAATGATATAACATAAGCGGTACTTATTTTCATTGGTTCGAGAGTTATAGCCAAATAAAATTTTAATTAATGAAATATCTGTATCTTACAAGGTACATCGGTTGGAATCAGACTTCAATTCCTTTTTCTTTTTTTTTTTTAAATTTAAATATATTGATTTATTAATAATTATTAATCTGTAATTGTAAAAATTTTTTTACGATAAATAATAATTCAATAATTAAAAAAAAAAAAAAATCATAAGTTATTATTGTAATAAAATTTAATGTACTTCACATTTTTTTAAAAATGTGTATACGAAATTTAATAAGTGTACAAGAAGATCATGTGGTGTCCACGTCAGATTTGGTGAAACATCTGATTATTTAATGTTAATTGAAAATTATAATTTGCTGTTGCATTATTTTTATTTATGCATTTGTTTCTGTCTACTTGATAATAAATATCACTATAAAATTTAATAATCTTCTCCTATTTCGTGTTTGTTTTCATTTTGTTGATTGTTACATCATTGTAATTAAAAAATAACATATAGTATTAAATAGACATAAGACTTATATTTATTTAAAGTGTAATAAAGGAACTTTTACACTAATATTAGTTATATATAATAATGTCATAATAATAGTTAAAATTTTAACTAATATATCAGGTAAGATTGTTGAATTAATATTTGTATAAATATTTGATGTAATAAAAATTAATATTTTAGCAAATGTGTAACTGTACACTTTATTTAAGAATTGGAGGATCGTATTCCACTTTAAAATGATACGAAATACAAAAAATTAAATGAAATGAAATTTAATTTTTTACTTTTAATTTAAAAATTGTACATATGTAATTTAATAGGCGTATAAGGAAGTCATGTGGTGTTCACATTAGATTTTTTATACAATGGTGTTTTAACTAAACACGTATTATAACTAACACAAATATAAAATCAAAATTTCATATTGTTCGAAAAAATTTATCTCTGACACTACCACTGAAGTGTAAGATACAGGTTTGAAATCTGGCTCTAAATATGCATATAGTTATAGGTATTCATAGAGAAAAAATTATCATGAAATTTGTATAAGAATTTGAACTTTAAGTTAGTTATTTGCCTACCAATTAGAAACGGTTAATGTATTTTTATTTAATCTTAAATTCCCAATTACGTCTCTTTTAACCTTGAGAAGATAGAAATCCATGTCAGATTTAATTTCACTACCTACATAATCATAGAGTAATGTCTAAAGATTGTTCTAGGGTAATTTAATAAATTACATGAATAACTGGAATTTATTACACCAGTATAGCCTAAACATTTTTTTAAATAATTTTTTATAAGATTAAAACAAAAATTAAATGAATTGTCTAAAAATTTTCATTATTAAATTTAGAATTTCTGAAATAATTTAAATTCAGTATTTTTAATTTTCTGGCATCATAGTTCTAAGCTAGTTGCAAGAAAAAAGTACGGTAATAAGTCAAAAAGTGAAGTATGAGATTTTTTCATTTCTCGATATCTCATGACCCAGGGGTCCAAAAAACATAACAGATGTGGAGAGTAATGTTCACAGCGTGTTTAAAGTTTAATAGCTAGTTTTTTTGGAGTCGATTTTCTCCAAATTTTTTATTTGAAGAAACACTACAATTATACTGTAATGTTTAGAATGTATACGCAATGCAATTCAGTATGATCTAACAAATTTACGGAATATTTTCTACTGGTAAAAATAAAATACCGTATGACATAGGATTCGAAATTTTTAGTTTATTGTTTTTGTTTGTATTTGAGATTTTTCTGAAATATTTAATTCTTTTCTTTTGTTATTTTGAAAATTTTTGTTTCGTTTAATATCTAGTTAAAATCTTTCATATTTAAATATGTTTTGTTTTTAATAAACTTCGAAATGCTTACTTTGTATTTAGTTTCTATAAAATTTATTCATACCATTTTATTCAGAATTAAATTCTGTAAATGTTTTTAGGTACATTTCATAAGAAAGCTATCTATTGTAATTGATACCATGATTCGACTTCAGGAAAATTTCGCGTTTACATCCCCCAGACCCCAAAACCACCGTCAGTTTAAAAGTTTATATATATATTTATATATACTCGTGTGTGTGTGTGTGTACACACACACACACACACACACACACACAAAATATATTTCATTCTTTTTTGGAGACTGCCGTAATTTTTTGTGGACACAGACAATTACTGCCCTAATTTTGCGCCAATCACTTTCAAATTGATATATAAAATATAACGAACCAAAATCTCCGTTGAGTTTGTTAATGGAAAAAATCGGATCATGGGAGTGGAAATGGGAAACTCTCTTGAAAAAAAAGTCGCTAAAACTTTCTTATTAAGTAAAATATCGAATTCGTTTTAAGTTCCCATTATTCTACGGATAAGGACCTAAAACGTCTAAGTAAAGTATTTTGATATCACCAAACACTGGCCCAGGGGGGTGGAAAAATTGGTGTTTCAAGACAAAAAAATTTATACCTCCCTTAATAGACATTGTATGAACTCGGTTTAAAATGCTCGATAGCATTTAGATGCTCTAAACATTTCCAAAAACCTTTGTCGGAAACAATTTTTGATATGACCAACCCGTAGGCAAGGGATGACCAAAATGTTTTTGGAATTATAGAAAGATGGGAGCTTGTCGTATTGAGTAAATTTGAAGTTTTTCTTTACTTTAACGTGGAAATCTTTTGTATTCCCTACTTAGCACCGGTGAAATCTACCTCCGCTTTTCTGCATGCCGAAATGATTACTTATTTAAGAAAATCATTTTATGCAAAACAAAACGTAGTGTGTTTTTCGATCCCAATCTTTTGACTTTTTTTTTCCGGCCTCCGAGGCGTGAGTGATAGCGTCTCGGCCTTTCATCCGGAGGTCCCGCGTTCGAATCCCGATCAGGCATGGCATTTTTCACACATGATACAAATCATTCATCACATTCTTTGATGTAATACCTAACAGTGGTTCCGGAGGTTAAACAAACAAAAAAAAAAATCTTTTGAATTTTACCACAGATTTTTCAAAAAACTACTAATCATTTTGTTTTTTATTTTTTCAGATAAAATTTCGTATTCAATCTTTAGTTTGAGGTCTTGCAAAATATAGTACGACTTAATTTCATGGAAGGCGTAGAAATTAGGACGAAATTTTTTCCAGCTTAAACTCGATAAAAAAGGGTTTCGGAACCTATGTTTGAAGAACATTCTTTTATTTCCATCATACTAAAACATACCCTGAAATTTTGTTACATTTTTCATGAATCACTTGGTATATAAATAAATCACACTTTTATCCACATAACACACACTTTTATTCCACAACTATGCTGATATTCAGCTATATCACTGAATGTAAGTAATTTAAATTAAATTTCGTTTAAATACAGATTTATGTAATGATCATGTTCATTATTATTAAATATCAAATTTTATTTTTACCGAAATGAAAAAACTTTCTTTAAAGAATTATTATAATATTATATAGAGAAACTTGTTTTGTTTGTTTATTATTTTTTTTAAAAATATGAATAGTTTTATTTATATATGAATTAGCTGAATTATCCGTTTTCAAATTCTGTTAATATTGTGGTTAACTTTCATGATTGGCTTTACTTTCTCATAGTTCATATACGGTCAAATGACCTTTTATATTGACCTCTTAAAGTTTTTTAAGATTTAATAAGGTTAAAAATAACAATTTCTAAATAGTACTACTTCTGATCTTGACGTATTTTTACAAATTAAAAAAAAAAAAAGATCAAGTTTTAATAAATATGGTAGATTCAATAGCTGCTGAAATTTTAAAATTTGGTAGATAAAATTTATACCCAATCTAAAAAAAATTCTTTTACTAAAATTTGACAAGAAGAAATACATTAAGATGACGTTTTCCTTCAAAGATTGATGCTCGTGGTTAATTCAACCGCTTCGTAAATGAGTGAAAAATTGATACAAATAATTATAGTTGTATTTCATTACTTCAAGTTCCTTAAAAAATTCCTTCAAAAATTATTCAAAAGAGAATAGAAGATTTTGTGAATAAACAATTTTTTTTTCCGTAGGAGGAGGAAACAGACGCCCAGGAGCCAAACCAGCAACTGGATGTGTGGTGTTTCCCGCATAGTTCAAGGACCCACAAAAACACCTCCCCCTTTTGTACATAGCCCGGATATCTTTTTCTTTATTTTTCTGTTTAGCCTCCAGAACTACCATAACATATTACTTCAGACGATTAATGAGGACGATATGTGTGAATGTGAATGAACTATAGTCTTATATAATGTCAGGTTGACAGCCCGGATATCTACCTTACGGCATAACTCACGGGTTGTAGTAGCATCTGCGGGTCTTTCTTTGTTGGGTTGAAAAATCCTGGTCATGTCAGCAGCAGTGACGACCCCAACAGGCTCATGTCTGCTTCCTTATCCAGGTTGTTTCCTCACCAACCACACTGCTGACGATTATTCTTACTGATTTTTTCGGCCATCTTCCCTCAGAATGCTTTCAGCAAAATGATGATGATGAGATAATAAGATGATGATCGCCCATAAATAAGTCTCGTTGACTAGCATCACCTCTAATAGACTGCCTACATCACTTAAACAATGTGAACTTTGTGAATATTAAAGTGCTTTCAGAAAGAGTAGCTCTTGCTCACAATCCCACGGGTTGGTCCTCTAGTGGTGATCTTGTCATCGCAAATTAGTTGATTTCGAAATCGAGATTTCAAAAGTTCAAATCCTAGTAATGGCAGTTACTTTTATGTGAATTTGAGTACTATATTATGAATACCGGTGTTCTTTCGTGGTTGGATTTCAATTAACCATACCTCTCAGGAATGGTGAACCTGAGATTTTACAAGATTACACTTCATTTTCATTAATACATACCATCCTTATGTATTCATCCTCTGAAGTAGAACCTTAAGGTGGTTCTGAATGCTAAAACAAAAGAAAGAAAAAATGTTGCTCAGAACAAACCTTTATTTTAAAATCTAAAATTTTAAAATAAATTGTAAATTTAATCCAAGGAACATTAACCAATACATTTTCAATAGTAAAATTCATGGAAGAAATTACAAAAAGATTCAATATTGAGATCAGTATGAGACAAGGCCATCGCCTTGATTATTTAAATAGAAGAAGTGGTAAGAGACGATGGTCTCTCACCACTTATATTTAAATAATCTGTGATTTGCGAAAATAAATTGAAAACTTAAAACACCCAATTACAACAATCGGAACAAAGTTCAAAGGAATATCAAAGGTTTATTTGGCTTTGCAAATGCGCTGAAAGAACTAAACTGAAAATTTCGTTTGAAAAAATAATGATAAATCTAAAAAAACACCCAAGAGAATTATAAAAAACTTCAGAAAAATTAAAATCTTGAATTTATCTAGGTTAAATAATTAATCTATTTAAATAATCAATCAAATCAGACAAATGTACTAGACAACCTGCTTAGAAATTCGAGAAAATAAAATGGTAATGGCTTTCCAACCAACCAAAGATGTTTATAAATAAAGAATCGATTTCATTCCAACACTGTCATAAAACCTAAATGGCTTTACACGGCAGGCACTTTAATATTAAATAATCAAAGAAGACTAGAGAATATTTTGAAAAATTAAATAAAAGTATTAGGCCCGAAGTATGGAGACAATAAAAATACTTAAAGGTCAAATTAGTAAATTATAGGAAATTTTAAAACATGATCGACACAGTTAAAAAACGGAGAATAATGTTTTATGTTCATTTAAAGAGATGAAGAAAAGAAAATGATAAAGAAAGATTTTCTATTTTTCAGATAATCTCAAAAGTAAAAACAATTGGCTGCTCAAAGCAGGCAACCAGGCCCGCTAGCAACCTACAATTCGAGAGGAATCCAGCCTTTTCATCTCAGACGGCTTTGTTATCTCCAGGAATTAGATCTATCTGTTCCGTGGATTCTCAGAAAGAAATAAAGATGCGGCGCTCCTTGGCTGAGCTCATTTCTAAAGACTGAATATTTACCATCTGGAAGACGTAAATGGGACCCACATTACCGAGCGCCAAGGGACCAATTTAGCGAGATGAATGAGTAAAATTGTTATACGTGTACACACATATATGTAGAGGACTCTGACTCAGCCGATAGCCGATATTTGTGTGGATGTACAATAATGCATATATAAAGGAGATTATATATATATATATATATATATAACTTTAGTACCTATTCCTTTGTGTTCTTTTATGATGCTTACGCTATTTACTATGCCTTGAGAGTTATTGAAACTAGTAGTGAAGACAGCTTCGTGATAGTAACTGACTCTATGAGTGTACTTCAGAGCTTGAGCTGAAGACGATCTGAACCCATCGTTCAAATAATGTATGACACTCTATCAAGGGTAAACAAGACAGTGGTATTCGTATCGATCCAAGGCCGTTGCGGCATCCTCGGTAACGAATGGACTGATGAGGCTGCCAAGAGATCGGCAAAAAATGGCCTCCGATTAGAATTAACATGTGAGAGTGATTTCATAAAGACACTCCGTGTCAAATTACGTTCTCAGTGGAATAAATCACGGCTGCTGAATCCTCCCACGGGCTTATATGGCATCCTGGAAAACGTTTCCGAGAAAACTTTTATCCCAAATAACAGAAGAGACCAAGTCATCTTAACTTGACTGTCGATTGGACACACAAAGCTAACTCATGCCCATCTATTTGGTTCTTCTCAACAAAAGTGTGAAGCGTGCAATGTAAAACGGTCCATAAACCACTTATTCATAGATGGCCCAACAGTCAGGTCTATTATACAACAATTAAACTGGGTTCTGATGTGAAGGATTTACTCAAGCGGATGAAGTACATCAAAAGAGTGTTGTGTTTCTTTGTGATACTGGGATGAAGAACTTAATTTAGCTTACATGAGATCCCTTACGGAATACTCTGTGCGCAGTGAAAATAGTCCAGTGCTGATGTTGCAATATTTATTACCAATTTAATATCATTCATGTTCCAGTTTGTTATCCAGTTTTTGTTTATGTCTAATCATTTATATTATTTAAGTTACTAATGAATATTATCGTTGATGCGACTGTAAAAAAAAATATAGAAAAAAGAAGTTCGAATAAAATCTTAATTTTAATTTTTTTTTTATCTACAAAAAGTTATATACGTATAGTCGCGTATGTATTATGCTGTACGTTGAATTATCATTACATAAATAATACTAATAACTTACACTTTTTTTTTTTTTTTTTTATTCGACTGGACCTTTAAAGATCACCTTTGGGTAATAGTTTGAAAAACTTTTTTCCCAGTATTTTTCCAATACTTTTTTTCATTTTTTCACAGTGTTTTTCTTCCTTGGTTCACTTTCTTCCGATTCTCTTCTTATTTTTTATCTCTGGATTTTTAGATTGTTTGATTAATTTTCTAAATTAGTTTCTTCTTAAACAGCTTTCTTTGGAAATTTTTAAGATCATTTTCTATTTATTTAAACCGACTAGTTTTAATAGTTCTACTGTTATAAAAGTTAAATATTGTTTTGTTAATCTGTTATATATAATCTATATATATATATTTCTTTTTAATTTTTTACTTTCATAATAATAAATATCTAAATTTTCTTCTCAAAATTGATTTATATCTAATTAATTCCTTTCTAACTTAATAAAATATCTCACAATCTGAGAAATTATTTAAAATGATTCTAAACTAATTGCTATTTCATGTAAACATCCTGCTCTAGGACATTGTTAACTAAAAACACTAGAGTTATAATCTGACAATGCACCTCATCAGGGGAATGTGATTTTATAGCTTTATTATTTCTATCAATTAACTACATACATACACATACACACACACACACACACATATATATATATATATATATACATATAAAATTTGAATATAACTTCATTATTACTATCATAGATTTTCTCTGATGTAGAAAGTTTCTGATTGGTTAAATTTAATTCCCATAAAATTCCTTTTATAAAAAAAAATGTTTTATTCCTCGGATGAGTAAACAAAAATATTTTAGAAGTCTGACGAGACTTAATTGAATTTTTTATCATAGCTACAGTATTGTATAACTCGAAATAAAATATACTATCATTACTGTTTAAAATCTACGACTTAATTCAAACAATTGTTAATTTTTTTTGTACTTCTTCCTATCAAAATAACGACACAAAAATACTCTAATAACGGAAATACTTCACGGAAATTTAAACTAAACAAAGGCAAATTTTTTTAATTATTAAAATGCATTCTTATCTCAACTTATCGCTTTGTAGGTAACATTTTAGGAAAACACTGATATTCGAAGCGGTTTTGTTTTTACGAATAAATTAAGAACAGGGATTTAATAAGTAACTAATCAAATTGCTGAGAGATGAAACAGACTGATATTATATAACAAAATTATTTGTTTATGTTGTCATTTCCATATATAAACAATAACAAAGTTTATAATGGTGTATTTTTTTTTCGGTTAACAGCCCTGAAGTTGGTTGGCAGTAGCTCTCCACTCTTCTCTCTTATCAGCTTTTCTCTTTAGTTCCCAGTATGAATTACAGTTCATATCATCCATTATCTGTTTTTTGAATTCTAAACGTGGTCTTCCCCTATAAGTTTTCCCTTCCACCACTCCTATCACCCTTTAAACTAGGCCGTGGTATCTAAAAATATGTCCTATTAGTAGCACTCTTCTTCTTTTCAATTGTTTTAGCAAGCTTCTCTCTTTATTAGCTCTCTTACATACCTCCTCATTTGATACTTTATCTATCAAACTTATCTTCAGCATCCTTCTGTATCACCATGCTTCAAAAGCCTTCTTTTTTCTGGCTCACCAAATGTCCGTGACTCACTCCCATGTCCATTACTCCCAGTAATGCAAACTCAACACAAATGTTCTTAGTAAATTCTTTCTCAACTCAAAGTTAATATTATTCGATATAACAAATTTTTCTTTTTGTAAAAGGCAGTCTTTGTCTGATGTATTCTGCTCACTATTTATTTTCTGTTTTTTTTATCATTCGTTATTTTACTTCCTAAGTATTTAAACTCTTCTAATTTCTGAACAGCTTCACACCTTTCAATTCTATCGTTGTTTTATTTCCTTTGTTTTTGGTGCAAACCAGTACTTTGGTTTTCTGAATATTAATGTGCATGTGAAATTCTTCCATTAGCACAGTTAAAATTTGTTGCATGTCTTCTTCGCTTTCTACAGTTACAACTATATCATCTGTAAATCTAAACATATCAATACGTTCCCCGTGAATCTTTATACCTACTCTTACTTCCTCTCTAACTCTATTTACTGCCTCTATTTACGGCTTCTTCTTCCACAACTAATTATCCCCATCTCATTCAGATAAATATTGTAAATTATTCTTCCTTCCCTGAAGTTAACACTTTTCTGATGTAGTAAATGGAATAAGATGTTCCAGTTTACATTATCAAAAGCTTTCTCCAGATCTACAAATGATATGAATGTGGCTTTACTTTTCCTCAGCTGTTTCTTTAGTACTGGTCTTAATGCTAAAATTGTCTCTCTCTATGCTAAAAACATTGCTTTATTTTAAATATGTACCGTACATAAAAAAGATTTATTTATAGGTATTATTACACTTAAACCTGTACCTCCACCGAGCTCCATTTAGCTACCAACAGTGGTACAATCTTTACTTTTAAAACAGAAGGTTCTGACCTCAAATTGTGGTTAGGCTTGGTTTTTACAAATATTGTAAAATTTATGTAACATTAAGAAAAAGCAATTGAGCATTAGTTTGTTGTTTGTGTTGTAAATAAATAAATAATTCGGAAATTATTAAATTTAAAAACTAATAAAAGCATTGAGTGATGCTACGAAAACCTTTTTATTATTATTATTATATTATTCATAGATATTTTGACGTAAAAACTGCTAATAGATGTCAAGAAAATTATACTCAAAAATTTATATGACGCTTATTCAACATTGCTGTTCTTTTTGAACAGTCTGCATATTCATTTCATCATTGGTTTAATATTTACACAAGTGTATATCAACCAACCTCGAAACTGTTCATTTTCAAGCATCTGAATAATTCATTTATTAAAGTATTATTGTAACTTGTAACTTATTACACATTCCAAAGTAACAATAATCATTCCCTAACTTAATCATGATTATATTATGGTGATTATAGAATAATAAATACAGATATATATAGCGAAATACCATTCACTCATCACATTATCTCAAGAAATATTAATTTCTGAAAATACTTTTTATAGAAAATTTCACTTAGCTTTTAGCACTCAAGATAAGGATTATTTTTTTTAATTAAACCCCCAAAAAGGGTAGTTATGGATTAAACTGAATAATCCGTTATTATTAGATTAGTAAAATAATATCTGTAACTTATAATCTATACCCTTTCATTTTAAGAAAACAAAAAGAAATTTGATCTGTTTCATAATTATAAAAATGTAATGATAAATCACAGAAGATTATTATTATATTTTATGTCACATTGCACAATTTATATAACTTCTACTGGAAATAACATGTTTTCAAAATAAATATACCATCGTTAGTTTAAACTTGTAATATATGATAATAAATATAAATGAGTTTCAAAATCACAATAGTTAAAACCACTCACTAAGCAATACAAATATATAAACAGAGTGATTCAAGAAGAATATAACAAACCTTTAGGATATATTCTAATGGTGAAAATAAAATAAAAAAATCATTTAAATATAGGTTTGGAAACGCTTAGTTAGCTAGTATCGGCTAGATAAAAATTTTTATACGGATTTGAAAACTAGATCGTGGATACCGGTGTTCTTTGGTAGTTGGGTTTCAATTAACCACACTTTTCGGGAGTGGTCAACCTGAGATTGTACAAGACTACACCTCATTCACATTCATACACATCATCCTCATTCATCCTCTGAAG
>JAAAKQ030162169.1:0-12694 GCA_010016005.3 Zanna intricata | reverse complement strand
GAACCTTAGAACTCTCGACTTCGAAATCAGCTGATTTACGATGTCGCGTTAACCACTAGACCAACCCGGTGGGTTTATTTCTGTTTTCTATGAGCATTAATAAGCATAAGAATTTTGTTGCTCTCTGAGGTCTTTACTGGCATATGTGTTCGGACTCCGGTTTTTGCTTAAAAAACAATCGTATAATTTGTGTCTGCCTTGAAATACTATCGGCTACAAAAATTCCATTGTCTTGATCGATTTCTGATTTTTAAATCATCACCGTAAACATTATCGGTTTAACTGTTTACATCGCTAACGGAATCGAGCCTGAGTTTTCTAGCTAGTTGCCTTCAAATTGATTGTTAACCAAGGCCACGTCTTACAGCTTTGCTGTCATCGTCTCGAGCGTCCCTTCTACGGTAAGAGGTGGAAAATACTTTTCCAGTTGGTACATACAGTACAGTTGGTTTCCAGTTAGTACATACGTCTTTTAGGTGTATGCTCAACCCTCCTCTATCTCGGCATCTCCATCTCCTGCAAATCAGCAGGTGATGCAAGTTCTGATGGTCTAATCTCTTCAGTTTGGATCTGCTCGTTAACTCGGACTGGAAATTTTTACTTTCAACCTCTTCAGCAAATTCAACCATTTATTTTCTTTTTATTCTCTTCATTCTAGCTCAATAATCGTCCAAGCGTACGTCATCAAAATGTTCGTGATACTTTTCGTTATCTTTCATCGCGTGATGTGTGGGTCGTTTTGCAGATTCCGCTTCATCTTTAAGCTTACCCCGTTGGACGATTATTTCACCGGTCGATATTTTCTCAACTAGTTTGTATTCGGTTCAGAAATTGTTTAAACTTCTTTGCATTCATCTAGTCTCTTTCACTCAAACCGAGCTGTTAGACTATGTTTTCTGTTTATGTTGTTTCAAATCTCTGTTTCTCCGCAGCAATTCGCTCATTATCCTCCGTCGTGAAAATTATGAAACGTAATTATATACACAAGAATAGCATATATATATATAGCGGTGCGTCAGCGAACCTGTAAGCGGACCATCCAGCGCTAGCGGAAACGTAAGTGGACCGTGTAACAGAAGCGTACAGGCTAGCGTGCGGACTAGCGCACATGCTTTTCAAAAGCGTGCAGGCTACTGTGTGGGCTTTCAACAGCGTGCTGGCTAGCTGCAAGCTCTTTCAAACCGTTAAAAATTCTGATTAAAGTGGTAGCAGATCTTTACGCTTTCTTTTTCAATGACTAAGACGCTATTTTTGTTTCGATACCACGCACAATCACATAAGTGTTTAAGTTCGATTAATGTCATTTCCATTTATTTTCTTACACATGACGTTATGTTTACTGCTATGTAAGATAAATATAATTTAAATTACGCTCGTCTTGCCAGAATACCAAAAGGTATTTTATATTGTCTCTTGCTAGCTGTTTTGTAATTTTGCTGTACGTCTGACAAATAGAATACGTCGATTATTACGATGTCCTATAGCGAAATAATTCGTAATATTGTTTTGCTTTCTACAAACATCATCAAAAATCATTACCGACATAACACTTCTGGTAAATTTTATATTTCGGTTGATAAAATGATTTAGAAAAGGGGAATTTACCGCAGGTAAAAGGGAAATTCCAAACTGGCGAATCAAAGAAGGCGAGTTCACGTATCCAAATTGCTTCGATCATATTGGTTTCAGTATCAACGACTGGTGAAGGGCCGAGCTATCGTGGGGAGGAGAGAGGAGTTGAACTAAATTACTACAAGCCTATTGGGTCCTGTTGGAGGGGAGGGGAATCCAAGATATCTGGCGTCATGTGACCAAAATATTGCAATTCTATTGGTTCGTGACGCGAAAAATAATACTTTCAGTACTTTTGATGAATACAGTTTTGAAATCGAGCTTTTCATTTTTTGCCTACTGTTTTTAAAAAAATATAAAACGATAATTATTTTTAATATTTATTAAAAATCCCACACTTGTTCTAAAAATAATGCAAAATTACAACTGTAATCGAAAAAAAAATTTATACAATTTCACAAAATATTGGTCGTACTATTTTAAAATCTTTAAGTCGAGCAATTTTTTGCATTCAGTTTTATCAAGTATATTTTTTTTTGTTCATAGATTATGCTGTAATTTCAAATCATTCTATCATAATTGCAGAAATATTCAAAGTTAAACAAAAATTCAATTACAACAGAATTTTATAATTTAAAACGTCAAGTATAAATACATTCTAAGAGTTACTAGGTAAACAAATTAAAATGTGAATCATTTACTTTCGTTTATCGAAAATATAGTTGAATAGATTATAAATCTTCTGAAAGTTTCATAAGAACTGTCCCATAAATTGTTTAAAAACTGTTTAATTTATATTAAAATTATTCTTTTTATCGAGTTAGAACGGTAAACAAGAATTGTGTAAGTTAGTAAAATATTTGAGCCAAAATATTCATCGGGTTATGTTTGTTTTAAATGAAAGATAAAATTTGATCGACGTTTCCGATTCAAGGACTCTCTTTTTTTTTACTTGTTTATATATAAGTTATATGTAGACTAGAATGTTAATAGAAAACACCTACGTTTTTTTTAAAAAGGTGAATATCATTCTGGCTTGACCGGATTAAAATAAAAATTTTGAATGCAGTGTTTTTTGTTTGTTTATTTGGTTTTTTGTGGATTGCGAACTTAAATAGAATTATTCGAACTAAGCAATGTCCGACTGCTAAAAAAAGAATTGGATGAAATACTACTAATCAGGCTAATGATATTTATCTCACCAGTTTTTGGGAAGTTAAGAGTTTTTCCATAGATTAAATATTGAAAATATATTCATGCACGAACTATAGACCAATTACATATATATAAATCTCTGTTAAAAAAAAGGAGATGGCTATGATATTGAAAGCCAAATGAATAAAACTAATGAACAATAAGCTATTCGTTTTATGCGAGTCGATGAATGACGAGAACTGTAATGAATAAAGATGTACAATAATAGTAGGAAAACTGGAATTACCGAATAGATTGTTTCCTAATTTGTCTGGCATTTTTAATTTATTTAATTTCATTTATATATATATATATATATATATATATATGTAAAATGTTGTGTTGTATATATGAATGAATGTTTTATATATAATATATATATTATTTAATATTATCGGATGAAAGTTTAGTATTAATCAATACTGTGAATCGAAAGTTTATAATAAATTATTAGGAGTATAAACAATTCGACTTAATTCAACAAACCTCTCGATCGTAAATAAGACTTATTTATCATGAACGTAACATATTTATTTTTGAAAACTTCTGAAAACAATTTTTATCATACAAAAATATGATAATTCATATTCTTTCTGTTTAAACCATAGTAGTACCAAACAAGACAATAAAATCAAATAATGTCGTTATAAAAAAATATTTTTAAACAGTTGTTTATCCAAAAAAAAATAAAGAAAAAAACGCTAAGTAGAGTATAATCTGGATGTAATATTGAAAAATCTGGATTAAATTGTTTTCAGAAAGTCAAAATTAAAAGCATCTTTATGACTGAGTGTGGAAGCGGTTGAAGACATTTTTACTCGGCTGCCGACTAGAGAGTTAAATTAGAGTAAGTTTACCAAGAGCCAACCTCCGTGGCCGAGTGGTAGCGTCTCGGGGCCTTTCATCCGGAGGTCCCCCCGTTAGAATCACGGTCAGGCATGGCATTTTTCACACATTCACACACACTACACAATTCATTCATCTCATCCCTCTGAAGATAAGTATACTTAATTGTGGTTCCAGAGGTTAAACACAAAAAAAAAGTTTACCAAAGAATAAAAAAGGTAATCGGATATACCGATTATTATTATTTTACTTCTGTTTACTGGTTGCTTCTATTTTCTCTTAAAAGAGGGATGTAATTAGACACACGATTGCGGTTTTTGTAGTTTATTTTGATTATAATTATTCTTAGATGAAACCGTGCGGGGAAAACCCACCTTCATTATTTATATAAAGATATCCGTACACCAAAATATTTAAGATTTGATCGTTCTAATACTGATTTGTTTAATAGGAATATTAAAAATAAATTTTAGATCCGGCTGTTACAAAAAGTCAACAAACTTTTATTGATAATATTTTAAATAACGCTAAGAACAAACCTTATCTTGAGAATGACGAATATTGAAGGCGCAATCCAAAAAAAAGGATTTTTTCTTTCCTAGAATCGTTTAGAAGGGGTTTAATGACTCTGGGCCGAGGCGAGCGTGTTCGCAATTAAGAGATCTCATGCCAGTAAAAAATTACAACGAAATAAATCTGATTGTTTTGATAGTTGGGTATTATATTGCAATAACTCGATACCTAATTCATCTAGGACGGTAAGGGACTTAAGAAAACAAGAAGGATTAAGTCACACCTAATGAGACCACACCCAAATGTTTTTCTCAAATTTGAGTCGATATAAGCGTACATTAGTTCTTCCTATAGTACAGCGTGGTAAGAAAAATTCTGGCGCAAGGAGCGCAGCGACCTAGTTTTATTTTTTTATGAAATCAAATTTTTGTATGAAAATTCAACGATCTTTAATGTTTCTTTGATGTTTCTCTTACAGAAACGTTGAAAAACGTTTAGCAAACTGAACTTTTAGAATGACATAAGTACCACTGATACTAATACTACATTAGTACCTCTGATACTAATATACTTTGGTTTCATTCTGGTAAAATTTTGTCTTTATTATTTTTATATGAGCTATATCGTCTTCGCAATAATTATTATATTATAACCGATTCGGCTTCAATAGATCTCGTTTGATAGATCTTTCTCCGCTGTTCTGCATTTTGTATATGTTTTTTCTTTTACCATTCCTACTTTCGTCCATTTTGCATTTTTTCAATCTAACTTCATTCATTAATTTTGATATAATCTGTGGGTTTCCTTTCTACTCTGATGACTTTTTTCACATCATAAATAGTCCCTTTTCAAAAGTTATCTGTTCTTCTACAGTATGCGATTTGCGGTCACTTTCAGCAGTTTTACTATAGTTTTTCCCTACTTTATAAAATTAAAATTAAACATAATTTCTTTATTTCATATCTTATTGCCACAATTTTTTTTTCAGCTTCTTAAACCTCAACCTATATTTCTTCAAAAATAGATTGTCGATCGATATCTATACGGACCTCCTTCATAAATTTTACAATCCATAACTTTGTTTTGAAATCTGCGCCAAACCATTATGTAGTCAATCTGGCATGTTCTCCAACTTTTGGCCTCGTTTCTATTTAGCTTCTTTGATAATTTTTTTAAGAGAATATTTACAATCACTATCATTATTACCGGTGTAGCATATTCTCGGAATATACTTTTACACTTTGTGCAAAATTCTAAAAGTCTAGTTTAGTTCCTTTCTCGTTTCTTTATCTTGCCCGTCGCCTGTAGATATATTCCCTTCTCGTCATTCTCCTAGAATGGCATTCCCGTCTCGAATTCCATCTGTCATCCTTTATTACATATTTAATCCGGTTGATTTTTTTCTGTCTCCATTTTTTTTAGTGAAGAGTCCGCATATCAATCTGTACTATCGAATCAACTCGGCTTTTTGATTTTACCCTGACCAAAGTAATTTTCTCATTACTTTTCTCATAATAACGTTTAAACCCTGTATTCTTGTAAAATATTCAGTATTATTTCTACACTTCTGTAATTTAATTTTTTTTAAATTATATTGTAAGTCCTAAATGACATTTTCTCTGTCTTTCCATCTTATCCCATCGACTTCAACTACATTTAGCATTAACGTATCAATTCCTTGTATTAGATTAATTGGCCTGATACTCTCACAAGAACTTCTGATATTTTATTCCGACAAGGTTTAATGCTTCGTTACAACATCCTTTTGAGTATTCGTAATTTGTGAAATATTTTACTCGAGAGGCAGCTTTAATGTCTAATTATGAAAAAAGAGGAACATGTAAGCCAACTCCTTTAAAAACTATTGTCATAATTTTCATCATATTTTCAGTAGTTCATTATATTATGTTAATAATTAAGATTTTAAAAAAATTCCCAATAAGATAATTATTTATAAATTCGCTTTGAAAAGAAAAAGTAATAAACCTAAGTACGTCGTAGTCGACCTGATGAATAATAATTTTTACACAAAAGAAAATTTATGGTAATTAATTCTTGTAAGATATAATAATACGTAATATTTTAAAATAAAAACTCGACGTCTGTCACTACTAAACAATTTCTACGCATGAGGAAACACAAAAGCATATAAACAAATTTCATAAAGGTGGAATTTCCTAACGGCATGTACTGGAACATCTAATATTTAAAAACACGTTTTTACAAAAAAATGTATTTCTTTTTCAGTGGAAATTCCCAATTTCCCACGTTGTCAACGCATTGTGTGATATGGTGCATTTACTTTTTTTTTTATAGTAAATTAAATTATTATTATTACTTTTTTACTACTACTGCTAGTACACCGGCGTACTATAGACCGGCATTGTATATTTCTACTACGCCGCCGTACGATGTTGTTCTTCCGAAACAATATTTACAGTTTAATATGTGTGAATATTTTTCAAAAATGTTCAGAACAATAAGATTAATTTTTTTTACTACATGTAGTGATCGCTAATTTATTCATATATTACAACTTTCTTAAGTTACGTTTACCTAAACGTAATAAAACTTCGTTACATAAACATTTTATTATATTTACATAACTCGAAAAATTAACCAACAATTTTTTGTAACCAATTACAATCGTATCACGTAAGTGTATTTACGGTACCATTGATTTATTTTACATTTAACACAATTTTTAAACACAAAATGAAAATACTTATTGTCTGGATGCGATTGTGCATAAATAAATGTATCGAGTAATGTCGGCCGTGATTTGTATAAGTACGGATAATCTTTAAGGCCATCCAGTACCGACATTCTACTTCTAGAGGAGGCGGCCGGTAAAATTCCTCCAAACCCACCGAAATCTTAAAGATAATTACTCAAAATGTCCTCCCTAATTGTTTGTTGTGAACCTTTTAAATTACCATAGAGAATTTATGGTAACTCTGTATATTATTTATACGAAATAAAGTAACGTTACCGGTGAAATAAGCTTAGGAACGATAATGTCGTCGATTCTCCACGAAGGATGAATCATCGTCAATATTCATTTTCGATCTCATTAATAAACGATTATAAAAGATCTTTACTCTTTTACCGATAGCTCAGACCGACCTTCTAAGCGGATCTCTAACGATTTTTCAATGAGTCGTGACGTACTGGAAGGCCAAAAATTTAACCACAAGAGAAACTGATTATTAAAAAGTTATAAATATGGAACTCCTTAATACTGTGCCTGAACACATTCTTTCTGTGTATTGATTATATTTATTTAGAAAATAGAGGCCTCGTTATCAAATTAAAAAAATAATGAACGCCGAATTATAGTAACAATAATGATAAGGACGTCTAAGAATACAGAAGCTGAAGATAAATCCGGAAAACCGCTCAATCACGACTGCCGTTTAGCTGGAAACATTTATCTCATACCGCTGTTACAAAACTTCCTTAAAACCTTATTCGTCGACAACTTTTTAAAATATTTGCATCTTTTTATTGTATTTTATAACGTATTAGTGGTATTAACAATTAAACTGAAATATTGGAATATAGAGAACTTTACGAAAAATTTATTTCAAATCGTGTGAAGTTAACATAAACGATCGAAAAAAAATTACGGGAAAGCATTTTTATTCTATTCTGCCGATTGCAACAGGTCTTTAAAAATAATGGTTTTGTTTCATTCACAGCATTTCAAGATCGAAAAATAAACGGAGGGAAAACCGAGTTATCTCGACTGTTTATCGGCTTCAATTGTTTTTCTTATATAAATCCTTTAACTCTTATCGGTTAACTGCAGAATCAATCATAAATTATCATTAATATCGAAAAATGGAATAATTAACGAGTCGCTTGCAACAAAAAGAAATTTTTCAAAATTTATTTAAATCGTTGAAACAATTTTTTTAATTGTTATTTTATAATTATATTTGACGAGTCTGTTTTTAAAAACGAGATTTCATTTCTGTTATAATATTTCAAAATTCCAATAAAAAAAATAAAACGAGGTAAAAACCGAGAATATTGATTTCGATCTCGACAACATACCGGTCGGAATCATTCACTTCATCTTTATGTTCAAAAACCTGACAACAAAGTTGTAATACTTTGCTGGCATCGTTTATTTATTCTTATAAAGTACAAAAATAATTATATATGAAAAAAGTTAATTATTTTTTTAAAAATTAATTAATTTTTGGGGCGGGAGTAATTTATGATAAATTTTTATGGTTATATTATCATTATCTGTTTTAATAAACCAAAAATAATTTTAAAAGTTCAAAAAATCGGTATTTTTTTGTTCTCATCTCCAAAATACCTTTCCAAGAAATTGTTTTGATTCTTCTACGTTCGCTAGGTTAAATGGAAGAAACTAAAAATAATTTCACTGAAAAATGTACAACCAAAAAAATTTTACAAAGATTTCTTTTTTTTAGTAATGGGGTTGAATTATAATGAAATTTTATTGTAATATTCTTATTAAAAGTTTAAATAAATCAAAGAAAGTTTTTAAAAGTTAGAACAATCAATACTTTTAAACTGTAATCGGCTTCCTCAGCCCAAAAAATTTTTTTTTGGGCACTTGCACCGTTACTATGCCTAAGAAAATATAAAAAAACTTCGGTTAAAAAATATGCAATAAATAAAAGATAGCTTTTTTCAATTTTTAGTGGAGGAGAATTATGGGGAAAAGTTTGTTTATAAATGCTGAGATAAGCACGCATACATGTACTGAACTTAATATAAAGTGGGTTATAATAATTTTATCAAGCATGGCCCGTTAGTATGACTAAATTAAATAAATAAACCCAGTTACCAACAATTGTACACATTTCGTTCAAGCGCTTTCGGAACGTAATTATTCCATCATCAGGAACTCAAGAATATGTTTCTTTTTAATTTTATTAAAACTGAAACTTCATAGTTTGTGTAGAATGTCTATGCAAATTTATAATGGTGGTCGTCATATGTTTAAAATCATGTCGACTTACGTCCTGTAATTGTAAATCTCTCCACCCTTATATTTAGACATTAGGAGACTTATCTCCACCGTTATAAACAAAAGATTTGGAATTTTCTCATCGTCATTTTCCGTCTCGCCTTTCTTATTAAAATAAATAAAATACGTGTAGAAGTCTGAACGAAGTCGTAATAAAAAAAAATATTTAAAAAATCGGAACGCTAAGAAAACGTGTAATCAATCAAAATAGTGTTGATCCTAACGCGACCAATCAATTCAAGGTTCATATCTAACGGTATAATTTAAAGGGAGTTTTGATAGAACCAATCGTGTACGCGGATAAATTCCTCGAGGTAATATTTTTAATATTGTTAAAATAAATAATAATTAATTTGCATGATTTTTTTTTTAAAATCAAATACCACTCGATCCAGTCGATTAAATGATTTCCTCTCACAATTCGATCGGTTATTCGAAAACGTTGTATTCAGGTTATAACGTAATCACCACAATTTTTAGAAGTTTTTTTTTACTCCTTTTGTCCTTGTATGAGTCTCTAAGGTCTGCTTTACAGAAAAAAAATCGGGTCAGCGTAGTCACTGAATTTTCTTGGTATTCGCATGTAATTTTAAGTATTACCCTTTCGTCGGCGATAAAACTAAAATTATTTTATCCTGACTAGCTCCATTTTTCCTTTATTTACCTTTTCTTTGCAAAAACTATGAAAAATAAGTTCTAAAGTGATTTGTGAAACCGGTCGTTAAATTAGTGCCGACTTAATCCCACGGTAAGATACTGTACGATTACGTATCGAGCACGACCGTACAATTTTATTAGGGATTATAAGATAAACCGATCACATTTTCGTGGTCGGATCGGTTTACGATTAGGGTTAATCACCCAAGTTGTTACTTTTTTACCGAACACATGCCTGTACGAAAACCTTGGTTCAAGTAAGCGTTAAGTAAACTTAACACTGCGATGTAATCAGAAGAACGAATAAGTAAATAAATTACACGCTTACATGCTGTGCTAGAGATCTACCTGCGCGAAACAGGTAAAACTTTGTTTCAAAAATAAGACAGAAGTTTAGTTATAAGAAAGTAAGTTTTATAGATCCGGTAAAAGTAATTGATATCGAGCATATTAAGATTTCCAAATAAAAGAGCGTTAGGTGTCGTCGTAGGTAAATGAAATTTTTATAGAGTTGTTAGGAAACGCGTTAAAAAGATTTTTTAAATAAAGCTTACGGTAATGTTAGAAATCGAATTTTTAAGTAAACAAAAATGTTCAACCGACGGTATCACCGTTATAAAGGAGTGATATCGAACGATTTGTAATCCTGTGATAAAATTGCTCAACCGATCGTAAAGCTCACGCGATTTCCTGACCGTTCAGATTAGCATTAAAGTGCATTCATTTTTCAAAACGAGCTTGCAAAAAAATACTCTCGATTTAGGTCATTTTAAAGTATCTCTTGCTAATTTTGAATCATACACGTCTTAAACGTAGTTAAAGACGCCTAATATGACACTATTTTGAATGAAAAATTAGATTAAAAAAATGCTATATTTACCATCTACGTGTATATATATATAAAACCGCTGACGTTTATCTTAAATCGGTTAATGGACATACAAGAAAGATAAAAACTACAAAGGAAGACTTAGATACAGATAAATAAAACTTGCAGTCGATAAGTAAGACGTAGTAAAAAACGACATAAATTGAAAATTACTTCCACTTTTACAACACTTCCTTTACAGGGAAAAATTATAAGGCTTTCATGTCGATAGGTAGATACGGTAAAAAGAAAGTTTTATAAATCATATTTTTTGGGGGGGAGGTTTTCATACGTTTTAGAAATTGTTTTCCATTAGACTTCTGTGTTTTTACTTGTAATGGTGTTTATCCGACGGATATTATAAGCTAAACTACACACACGAGTAACATTTTGACGTGAAACATCTTTAAAATCACATCTAAACATACGGAAATTTCAAACCTAACGAAAAAGTCTATATCGTCCTGCCTTAATAACTCCCTAGCTATTAGTCTCAAAGACGTAAATGTGGTGTCATTTTATAATTTACATGCTCAGCTCGCTGATACGACTTACGCTGATATGACTTAGAGTTTGCATCACTGGTGAGCGGGCTGGCGTGGAGGGGGCACATCGCAGATCGACCAAAACTGGCGCTCTCGCTCATTTCCATTTAGTGTAGCTCACAACTTAGATGTAATAGCGCGATGATGCCTGTGTTTGTGTTTATAGTTTGTCGAGATAGATCGATTTAAGTAATAATAAGTTTATTTTGGACAATATTTACGTGTACAAAATTAAATTAAATTTGAAAACGTATAAAAATTCAATATGTTGGCCTCTGCAACATAAGCCTCGTGCAACATTGCGCAAAGCTCTTTGAAAAATGAGCAATGTTGCGCACAATATGTTAGCTAACGCACGAGGATAACGTAAGAGGCCAACGCAATATGTTAGCCTCGCGTAAAAGCCTGCTGGAAATATAAATTACGCATATAGTTGGAAAGGGGAGGTTATGGGTCACGCACAGGTACATCAATGTTCGGTGCCGAGCGAACGAGATTGTTTCATCGCAAAGCTGGCACAGCGCGCTCAGTGAACGACGCCGAAGGCGCCAGCTCCTCTACCGCTGCTTATTATGCTTTATCGCTCATACTTCTCATATCACAGACCAACGTTGAACAAAATTGTCGCCGAATATTAGTCGTAATAAATATTATGTACTACTTACTGTCTGTTTTATATTAAAATTAAATTTAGTATGCAGTCAATGTCTCGGTTTCATTTCAATCCAATACACTAAAAGTGACTTGCTGACATACAGACCGACCAATTTATCTGTATAGTTGGCCAAATGAAGGAGAAAAAGTTTTCCATTGCAAACTTTCAGTTTTGTTTAAAAAAAATACGATGGTGGCTCTCCCATTTAACTCAACAGTTAAGCTGGTCGGTCTATAGCTCCGAGGAACTTCATCCAAGGTAACGTTTCATGTTAAACCAATTACCGTGCGCCCCGACACAGCCCCACCTGATTTTTTTATAAACCTTGATCCTCTATCTTCCTAGCCCCTCATCCCATTTTTTCAAAGAGTTAATACGAACAGTAGCCTTAATATGAAAGCTACCAAACCGATTTACTTGTAGGTGGACTATAAACTAAACCGTTCGCGAGATTAAATATTGTTAAGAGACCGATACTCGTGGGTAGGTTGTATATGAAATTTTGCGACCTAGATTTTAACATTTTTGAACCTCGGGGAAACGTTGAAAAATATAGAAATACTAAAGCGTCATATTTGATGATCGGTAAAATTGCGTTTCCTCTTTTACAGATTATGATGGCCGAGAAAGTAAAAAAAAATAAATAAATAAACCGTTTGTGCGAGCGATATAAAAAAGAGTTGAGAATCGAGGTATGTATAAACGCTTTTAGAAGTAAATTAAAATAAAATATGTTTTAGGAAATAAAGCTCTCTTTCTCTCTTTATATGTTTAGCCTCCGGAACTACCATAAGGTATTACTTCAGAGGATGAATGAGGATGATGTGTATGAA
>JAAAKQ030162146.1:8117-20628 GCA_010016005.3 Zanna intricata | reverse complement strand
ATATATATATATATATATATATATATACACACATACGTACATAAATAATCAGCAAAATATCTAATATTAACACACCTAATCGTAAATTGTATAATCATCTTTCAATATTAATTTATTGTGAATGATATCCCCGTAAAGGAAGGTTGGAAGTAATGAAGAGAATTTGATAAGATAATTTTATTTTGAACAATCAACTTTTAAAAACGATAACTAAAAGTCTGCGTAGGGTTTTATTTGCTCGAAGAATGATTAGAAATGTTCATTTTAAGCCACAACCTCTGTAATAACCATAGGCAAAAGTAAAGACGTGCTCTTATTGATAACTTATGGAGTAGGAGACAGATCTTTTTTTTTTATATATATGATGTATTAATAACTTGTGCATTAGTCAGTTTACGTTACATTACCCAATTTATGTATGTGTATTGTTTAAAAATTTATGTACAATTTCGACAACGAGCTGAAAAAAAATTAAAATCATGATTTTCTTATAGTCGATTTTTTTTTTGTTAATTTTTACAATATCCTACATTTTGAAGAATTACAGACATGTATAATAAAACTTTACTTTTTATTTTATTAAAGTATGTAATAAAGTTTTGCAAAGTTTGCATTGAAATACTTTTTGAATTAATCAATGAGAAGAATATTAAATGTTTAATTTTACACAAATATCGAGAAAGTAAAACATTACTATCTGAATTTTTATTAGAATATTTATTTTTGTAACTTTGTATTTTAAAATAAGTCAAAAATACGTTAAATTCAATAATATAAAAATATATTTTAGCTTGCAATCTTGGGGTAGCAAAATATAAAACTACAGATGAGTCAACTGTAACTAAGTTATACACTTAAAAGTTGAACCGACATGTATTGTAAAATAAGGGAGAACATATCGTGTTGACTTTTGATTATCCTGCAAATTAAGATTATGAAATAAACATTTTTTTATCAATAACTTTAATCAATTTTAATTTTAATTTAATCATATTTACTTTAAATCTTAACTTTAATTAAAATTTTAATTTTTATTAAATATATATAAAAATTACAATTTTAATTTTTTTCTTTAAAATTGGGTGTACAACTAATTACTTCCTCATTTTAATTAAGGTCTAAAATTTTTCGTAAATTTCTTCTTCATTAATTAAATAGAATTGAAGTTAAGTCATTTACTTTACTTACTCGAATTAATTTTATTTATTTTTATTTTTTATATACTTTTACTTTGGTACAGGACTAGAAACCAGGAACAAAAATACACCTTAACTACACACTAGTGTATAATTTAAGAAGCAGCAAACGTCAGAAGTTAAATGCATTATAGGAAGTGTGTCAATGCCTCAATAAGAATTCCATATTTGCTGCTCAGCCAAAAGCGAGTGTAAAGCTGTTTTAACTTGACGAACCAGTCATTAAATAAAGAGATCACGCAAGTGTTCCAGGAGGTCGCTATTGACGAACGAACGTATTGCTCTTTCTTTCTCTTAATTTTCTATTTCATTCATTCTCTTTATCCTTTCATTTCAGAAATGTCATTTAGCTACATTTTTAATTGTATTATATTAATAATTAATCAGACGAATATGCACGGCTGAAATTTCTAGCATATGTATATATATGCATAATATATTTATTTGTACGCATGAACTGTATTAGACTATGTCATTCGAGCTTTTTCTAATAGTTTGATTTAAGGGAAAAGTAGTTTGACAGATAAATAAATAAAAATTTTCTTGTTAATTACAATATAAAATTAAGATTAAGGTAATAAATTATACTTTGTAAAGGACGATTAAAAAGAAAAAACAAATAAAATAATTTCATTTATTAAACGAAGAACAAAATCATAAAAATACAAAATATAATAGCTAATGCTAAAGAAGCACGTGAAAGTTAAACAAAAGAGAAATTTTTATGATTTGATTTGTATTGAAATTATTAGCGTGTTTACCTACATATGCTCGTGTCAGTGTGTATATACAAATATAAACCTGTACTTACTTTCAGAAGAAGAAACTAAGTTAAATTTACAAAATTAATTTTATAACTTAACTGAAAAGAAAAACGTTAAATCTGTTATGCCGGAAGTAAAGAAAAAAGAAAACGAGTTTATTTTACTTTGCTTTACAACTTTTTTAATGTCATCATTTTACTAAAGATGTTGTTTCAGAGATCCAGTTGTATTTTTCTTGATACCTGTGTTTTTTTACAAACATTTCTCAAGTTTAGTTGTTTGATGCTTTATTATTTTTAGTTTAATAAAACTACAAGACAATAGTAAGATTATTAATTTATAATAAAAAAAAAAAAAAAACAAACGCAATGGCGGTAGTTAAAATTAATAATGATGGTATTTATAAAATGTATTTAAATTTTTTTTTTAAAATGAATATTATAAAAAAAAATGAATAGCGTTTTATTTTTAATTAAATGTTTAATACTTTTTATTACTTTATTAATAATTTTATGCAAATAATTTTGTGCAATTGACTATGACCTATTCCCTCAGTTGAAGTGTAAAACGTGTTTCCAAAGGTCCATGTGAGGTCTTCTAAGAAAGGACAAGTCTTGAAAGAAGTGACATTTCTTTCCGGGTAAAGGACATATAACTTTATGTCGGAGAGTAGTACAATGACCCACAATAGAGTAACATTTCTACCTGTTGGATATCTTGTTTATTGTTATTTATAAACATATCCGTCTTTCCCTAGATCAGATTAGTGGCGAGTCAATATATTTCTCCGGTAACACACTTCTAGTTTATTAAGAAGTTAGTCGTATTCACATCCTCTAACAATTCATTTACCGCTATTGTAAAACTAATACCGTATTAAACTGATATTTGCGTACGTGAAGGTGATCAGTAACCGGGTTTATAGTTATGATTAAAATTCTGAAGAATTACTGCAATCCCAAGGGTACATTTTTCTAAAGAAAGAGTACGATACTGAAAGATATAACGATATAAACTGCTCTTGTCCGATATAGAATATAAAAATTTAACATAATTTTCAACAGAAATTTCACCCTCTTGCGTTCAAATTTTAAATTAAAGTTATTCTCTAACTTCTTTCTATATGATTGACCTCCACGGTGCAATGTGATCATTTCCATCACACGGTTGGAAGTTTTAGGGTTCAATTCTTGGTCAAGTATGATATTTTATCGCAAACTAACAATGTCTTGATCATTAAGAAAATTCTACAATATAAATCCGCCAAAACTCCTTAGCAAACAAAAAAAAAAAAAAAAAAAAAGAAAAAAGAAATTAATGTATAGATCCGCTGATCTACATTTGGGAGATGTAGTGTCTGGGCCTCTCATACAGAGGTCCCGAGTTCGTATCCCTGTCAGCCATGACATTTTTAATACGTTATAAAATTTCCATTTCATATTGCCGTGTACAAGCTTATACAGTGAATTCATAAAAAAATAAAATAAATAACAATAAAAACGGAAAAATGAAGGAAAAATGAGGGAAAAATTTATTATTTTTTGAAGAAGCAGCATTAGATGATAATAAACTTGAATAGGGTACATAAAATAATTAACGAGTTTGATCAATATTACTGAATTTGTGCTTATATTTTTATAATATTCAGAAAAATTTCATTGAATTATTTCGCACAAGTATTCGGGTTTTGTCTCAAATGAAATAAATAATGTTAAAGATAATGGGAAACTTCAATTTTTGTCGCATAATTGTTAATAAATTCAATACGTAAGAAAATAGAATACATTTTTAAATTCTACCAAAATTAAATAGTTTGATGTAATGGCAATTGTTTTTCTAAATATCACGAATTAATGAAATCGTAAGTAATTACGTTCATCTTAATTTTAGTAATATTATCTTTTTAAATTTGTTTCTTTAGATGTCTGCATCTGACTCTCCTTTTTTCTCACTGAAACTTATATTTTTTGTATTATCGTCAATAAACAAATGGCTACTGTTTGAAAAATAATTCTGATATTTAAAAAAAGTATTTTTATTGGTAAGAGTTATGTATTTAAAAATGAATTAATGGAGAACATTTGGAGTGGTCATCGTGTTTACAGAACACAATGAATATTTGATCTCTACCTCATGTAAGAAATTTAAAAATAATGTTTTAAAATATCAATTTAGTTCTAAGCTTCTATAACCGCTAATTACATCTAAAAATGCTGTTAATATATTTTTATATTTCATTTTACTTTCGAAAACAGCTAAAATAAAAATGTATTATAATATTGAAACAGAACTCGATTTTTTTTTTTTTTTTACTGAAATCTGGGAGTTATACTGAGGGGTTTTTACTGAAATCCAAGGAGAGAAGGTAGTGGTTTAAGATTAAATTGTAATATCGTTCTTTTGGCTGAAATCTAAAATGTATTACGAGAAATATTGAATTGTGCTTGGAAGTGAATTTAATTAAAATTCAGTTGAGGAGAATTCTGGCATAAAGTAGTAAAATTACAAAGGTGGATGAATAGCAGATGGATTATGAAGATGGATGTATGGCATTAAGTTCACTTCAAGAGCAGACTGGCACAAGAAAGAAAGTTGTTGCATAGACAAGAAAATCCTCTAAAATCAGATAATTTATATCTAAGAATAAAAAATACATCTTTAAAAAGATTTATTTTAGAAAGAAACTGTTTCTAGTAGCATGAAAAATATGTGAAACCAGAATTAAAGAGTAGAAGTGTTGAAGATGTGTTGTTGAAGGAGCTGAAATATTAGGTGGATTGAAAATATTTAATTTGAGGAGAATAATTTTCTCTTTCCCATTTCAAGCAAACAGGTTAAGAGAAAAACGTGTGACATAATCTTGTTAAGAGAGGAATAAGGTCGGAAGATCGTATGTTAAGTGTATCGAGAATAAAGATTTGACTCGGACAAAAAGCATCAAACTGGTCGGATGATTAATGAAAATAAAATACATAAATCCAATTTTATTTCATGGCGATAACAATGAGGGATTTAAAAGAAACAAGTATCATTACCCTCATTTACGTTGTAGAAAAACGTAATTTTCATGAAATTTATTGTATGTTATGCACATTACTGTTGTTACGATCAACATCTTTCTTGGTGTGCTTATTAATTACCGATAACAATACCACTTATAGCTTGTCTAAAACAGAGAACTCGGCGCGAAGTTCATGCTTGCACGAACTCAGCTAGTTGCAAAGAGTAGGACAGAAGAGAGAAGATGCCCGAAAGAAGCCCCTACAGCGAAGGCAAAGGCTGAGTCATGATTCACTGATGTAAATTTCTACCGAGGCATCTGCATCGGTGGCATCCCAAATGAGGCCAGGCTGACGACTGTGATATGTAATCATCCCGTTAAAGCCCATCAAGGCTAGGAACGGGAGGGTGGTCTGGCGACCGGAACGTCACGAGGTGGGTGTCTTCCCCTACGGAGGGTTGGTATGTACGTAATGTATAATTATTTTCAGCAAAACCCCAGTACTTTCAGATGAAAATAACATTGAAATAAAATGAATTCAAAATAAAAAATTTTTGATTTAATTAATTTAATTATTTTATTAATAAAATTTAAATATAAAAATTATTGATCTGTTCTTAAATATTAGAAAAGATGCAATTCTTCCTTAAAAATCAATAGCAGAAGTTAATTAATCTAAATAAATATAACGAATGAAAGGTATATAAATAAGATTTTAATATTATAAAGAAAAATTGTTGTTGTATTACAACAGACCGTCCGAACTATGCTATATAGTTCTAGATATACTACAAAAAAAGAAAAGTATATTTTAAGCAGTTTAAAATTATGTACAAATTTTCTTATCAAACCCCATGCAAAGACCCAGAGAAAATTATTTCACTGAAATCTAAAACAGATTTCAAGGAATAAAGAACGCCGGACAAACCCAAAATAATTTAAACTGAATAAGATTTAGGATTTAGGAACAGGAATTTAAAAAAAAAAATTGTACTAAAATTTGCACTAACAGGTAACAGTGAAAAGAAAAGAGTAAAAAAAAAAAAAAAATAATAATAAATAAAATTATGTTTATAATTATCACATTATATTTAATTTAGGATTATATGCCAGCATAATAATAGTAACACTTAATTTTCGGTAAAATGATGAAATTTTTTTTTCTATTTTAACAAATTACAGTGATTCGTTTCCTGAATAGTGAATTAAATAAATACAATCACATATATAAAAATTTGTGCTCATAAACAATGTTACTAAAGGTGAAATAGTACGAAAGTTAAATTACCTTTCTAGTTAAGGTATTAGAATATGCTTTTTATTTCTTCAGCTTTCTTAATTGTATTCATTACAATTCAAGGTAAAAATGTCCCAGTAATATTAAAGTTGACATTTTTTCATACAGATATCTGAACGTAGTTACGCCTCCGTTACGTTTAGCAATGCAAACAATAAGAATTATTGTTATGAGAATTTTTTTCTATGGCTTGATAACAGCGTGTAAAATATGTGTTATTTTTGATAGACAGTTAAATTTTTACAAATAATTATGTATTATAATTAATAGATTAACAGTTAATTAATTCTAATCAAATTAATAAAAACCGTATTAAGCGGTAATCCACTTGTAGGATGTTCGTTTATAATCTAGACGAATGATAAAATTCTTTAACATTTCCTTAGAATCTAGAGTTGATCTGATAAAAAAAAATTATTTTTGATTTTGTATCTTTTAAAATATTACAATTGCTTTTCTGAGAGTTATAATCTTTCAGTATACAGCAAGTCTTGTGGTTCTGATTTTTAATGACACTTGTACGCTGAATACCATCTGCATTTCGGGGAGAATCTGTCAAGCTGACATGGTATGATAAGATTATATTTATTTCAATGAAGAATACCAGGTGAAAAACATTTCACTCCTCTCTTAGTAAGCCTGACACGGGATGCTTGTTACACTTGATGATGTCTGTGACATTATTGGTAGCGGCTTATGATTCCTGTAAGGTTATTTATGTCCGTAGCAGTTTTGGCAATTATCAAATATATTTTAGACGAAATAAATTTGAAATTAAAATAACTGCCACATTTTTTCTTGTTTGGTTTTCTGTTTGTAAATTCTAATTTTTTTTTTATGAACAATGTAATTGTTTTTGATTATGTGTTTGTGTAGGTCTGGCTTATACCCCATTTCTGGCTCTTCCCTTTATTTCTAATTATTTAATAAAAATCTGCAACACGATAAACAATTTCTCAAATGTAGCCTCCTGAAAAATAACTATAGATTTTTTTCTAGAATCATAATTAAAATTTATCAGCCTCATTCCAGAAGGATTTTAGCAATTATGTAAACTTTCTTTTTGTAGAAATTTTGATCAATGATTTGACTGACCTATTATTTCCATTTAAAATCTGAAATGTATAACGTAAAACTATGACCGTAGAGTGAAGTCTAATTAAAAATCAATTACAGATTTATTTTACTAAATAAGATTACTGTTACTAAAGGAAGATCGCAACGGTTTTAGAAATTGTAATTGAGTACATTCTTAAACTATTTATTTCAAGATCAATTATACCGTAAAATTAACATTTGCTACATTATTTAAATAAAGATGCCACTATTGTCGGTATAAAACAGTAAAATACGTCCGAGGTCAAGGACTGTATCTGAGGTCAAGGGATAGAGAGGAAGAAATAACTCAATGTTATACGCTTTCTCTCCTTGCTATTGTCACGGTCATATTATGCAAACATCTCGCACTAGTACTTTCTTCCACCTTCATCATCTATTACGTTAGTGCATATTTTGTTGAAATTGCTTGCAAAATACCTTATTGTTAGTATGCACGTATACGTACGTATTCTTTTTGGAAGGAAACTCACGTTATTAAAATGTGGAATCTGAGAAATGATTCAGTTTATTTTCATATACAGAGATTTTAATTTTTAATGAAACATTATATACTTCCCAATATTATACGGATAAAATATCCGTCTTAAGTTGACAAAAAATTTACTTTTTTAAGGAAGTTGATAATGTTAATATTTAAACTTTGTTATTATTTAATATTGCTTTTTAAAATTACTTTCAGGCAACAATAACATTATGTTAATTTTTTAATGAAAATGACCCTTAATTCAGTAATCTCATTAAAAATAATAATATATAAATTAATAATGAACGGTTAAGGGGTTTTATTAATTATTTAGCTATTTAGAGTTCAAATAAAAGTAAAATATTTTAACACTATGACTTTTAAGGGAGCATAATTTGTTTGCTAGATAATTTAATCTTTAGTTACTTAGTAATTGGTTTCATAGATCTCGAAATTCATCTCAATTTAAACTTTTTTTTTTTAAGAGCGGTTCTTTAATCATAACAATTCCTAAGACAATACACCTGATTGTAGATCCTCATTGTAATTATGAGATAAAAATTATTGTGTTAAAAAAATTTGTTGTTTAATATGTAGTAAATGAAAAATTAACACCATAAGTATATTATTTTAAAAGTTACACTTATGAATGAAAAGTTCATAAGTTTTAAATTTAGAAATTAATGAATCTCAGTACAAATTTCAGATAAAATTACAAATTTATTTTACAAAGTTCAATAAAAGTGTTTCTGTTTGTAAAAGCCCTAATGTATGTGATGAAAAATACTTTTAAACAAACATTATTTTTTATTAATTTACTATAAAAAAAAGTTAAGCTAACTAGAAACAAATTTTTTGGTTTTTTTAATTATATTAATTTATTCAAATCTGTTATCGAAATGCATTACGTTTATATAAATTAAGTTTATAATTAAAATATTTACCTTCTTCAAGAGTTTTTTTCATATCATTAATTGACGATTCGGGCACCTTAAGTTGCAGCGTACGGCTTTCCAAGAAACGAGCTACTCTGTCAACAAGCATATTTTCCACTTGGGTGTCACGGCTCTCAGCATCCTTCGGAAGGCTAGCGTCTAATTCATCTTCGGATAGCGCTCTGCCGTTTAATATACGAGAATTTTCTTCTGTGTCGGTTCTGACTAAAGAAATGCCATCGATGAGAGAAATGTCATCAGATTTCCTTAGCGCGCGATCAACGTATGTTAACATTCTCATTTTGAGACAAAGCATCATATCCTTGTCACCACATCCTTGAACCATCCTGTAAGCCATTCCGAGGCTATCTTCTAACATAGAGGAAGATTGTTGCGTTTCCTTCACTCCATCAGTTGTCGGATATCCTAAGACTCCCGAAGTCCAGAGGACCACACAGATTACCGTACACGTAACCCTCATCATCTTCACCACAGAACGACTATCAACAAATGCAAGCGTTCTTACACAAAACCTTCTTTTATCCACTCCTTAAATTGATAAACCTGTAGAGAAATCATAATATATGCTGAAGTGGTGGGGAAGTGCCTGCCCTCTATACAGCCTGTTACTCCAGCCCCCTCCCAGCAGTGGCGGCATCGCACGTTCACCGCCCGACCAGACAGCGAGCGGTTATTCTAAAAAGTGAAACACCGCCTTACCTATCCACTGTTGAATTATTCCTCATACCTTTACTTTTACAAGTACGCGTGTAGTATGTTAAACCCAAACTTAGAAAGTTTAGCTTTATCAAGAAAGTTTACGTACTCTCTCGATTACTCGATACTGAAAAAGTACAGTAATAATAAGAGTACGAAATTTAAATTTCAAAGAAGCAACATTCGACAGAGTAAGTGATTAGCGGAATTTATATTAGTTTATAATTTGTTAATATTTTTTTACTACTATAATCGTATAGAAATACAGCATAAAGGAAAGTATTTATATTTTAAGTAGATAGTACGTAAAATAAAAATAATGATTTAATGAGTGTAGATACTATTTTTTTTTATAAGGAAAATACCGCTTTCATATAAAAATAAGAAAAAATAACTAAGTTGTGTGCCACTTCAAAAGTGAATGGATTAATTAAACATTATATCCTGTCAGAAGATGGTTCCTGTCACTTCCCAAACATCTTACTGAATATTAAATAATGTTTTATCGCATTCATTTAATCTTTTTGGCTCCTCTTTATGCAAACATCTTTATTGTTGTTTCTCCATTTTTTATGACAGAGATTTGCTGAAAGCTGCAAAAAAATTGTTTTATTAAAGACAGTTTTTATTTTAACACTTTATTTTTAATTATATTAAAAAAATAATGTTTTCGCTTTAACGATGTGTGAATATTTTTCTAACTTGTTTTTACAGCTGTCTGATTTAAAATCAAGCTGTATAATAAATAATTTCAACCGTGAATTTTAAATTTATTAATTAAATAAAAATTTTATATTATTGTCACGACCATACAAAATATTCATTTATTTACCATTAAAGATTAATATTCATTAATCTGATTTCTCACTAAAACAAAGATGAATAGTTCGGTGTTTAATTTCCCTTTATTGTTTGATGAGAAGTCAATACTTACTTCCTGAAACTCTCAGTTATTCTAGAATAGTCTTCCCAAGTAATTTATGTCGAAGGAATCATGTATGAAAGCCTTATCTGTAAAGTTTTGTGCAGAGATTTTCTATCTGTGTAGTCATGAATCTCCTACATATGTCTCGGTTCAACTTACCCGAGCCGGACCGATTTCACTAAAACTGATCGTATACGATCTTACTTTTAATAAACTAAAATGTAATTAAAATGACCAAGGGATTTTATACAAGTGCAAAGTTCAGTCAGTGGAAACATTGTTGGGATCTTTATTGTTCATCTCAGAATATTACTTGATACCTCTTTCTGACGTGTATTATGTAATGTATTATTATGTATTTATAAAATAAAAAAATCTACATATATATATATTATTTACATCTATCTCATTCATTAAACCGTTAATCGGGGCTAATTTATTTACTTATTTCTTTTTATGTTCTTTCAATAAGTTAAGTACAACATATACTTTGATTTCATCAAAATGTAGAAAAAATTACTTAAGTCACAACAATTGAAGGAAAATGTTATTATTCTATCAAGAAATTGTAAAATTAACTTTCCTTCCTAATGTTACTTCTGAGGAACGCATCGATTATATCATGCGGGATGTTAGTATTCGTTAACTACGATTTTATTATTTTCTGCTGCTCTAAGTGCAAGTTGATGAGTATAATTTCTATCATTTTATAGGGTAAAAGAAATAATAACTTTTATTAAATTCTTGAAAAAAAACTTCATGTTCTAAACAAACAATTAACACATAAAGTTGTCAAGTTTTTTCAACGGTTTAGTAAATATTTTTCAGTTTTTTTTTCTTTTAGTTCATTTTCATTTTTACTACCTCAAATAAATTATCTAACCGCATAAATATGAAAAAAAGGGCGTTGCAATACGTATTTCTAAAATAATATATCTTGACAAAAATACACATTAAATCAAATATAACTTAAGTATGTATATTTTAATATTAGTTGGTATTACTGTAATTTTTTTATTTTTAAAATACTCAAAAGCTTTGAAGGAAAGATGATATAGATTATGAAAAGATAATATAAGAAATTAAATTATACATTCTTGTATGGCAATTAATTGTAGAGGAGTAACGTAGAGTCATTTAAGTTAATATGTCTCCTTTTATAGCTAGTAAAAAATATATTTTGAAGTATTTTAAATAAATATTAGGCTATATAATCATTAAAATTAAACTAAATGTTTTATTTAAGTCGTAACCTTAGATTACAATACAGACTATAATGAATGTAAATAGAAACCTGAATACAAATAATTCTACGAGCGTAGCCCTCTTCTTTCTTTAATACTGTATTTTAAAGATCGACCTACAATGAAAATGTTTTAAGAAAATAAAAATCGAAATAAACTGAAAAATAGAATTGTTGATCGTAATTGTAAAAGGTTTAGCCTGTGCTAAAAATAATTATACTGTTTTTTGCAGACCATTAGGTGCAATAAAGAAACCTTTTTAAAAGATCTGGCATGATACTACTTAAGCATTACAAATTCTTCAAGAATAACAAGATTCCAGATCGTAATTAGAAGGAAAAATGAACGATTTCCTGCTGTTTAGTTCAGTGATCCAAATGTACATTTGTAAATTAAAATGGCAAACCCAAGAAAATGCAGACTATACTTAGTCCTAAAAGTAACAAATTCTCTCTATTCACGTAATTTTTGTCTATGTAGAGAAAACAATTATATTCAGAAAAAGCAACTCTGACCACCTCTAGCCCCTAGATCTTCAGTTGCATTAAACATGACATAGGTCATAAAAAAAAAAGTTTTCCTTTTCCATCAATGAAAGATAGAAAAGGAAAACATAAGGACTACATAATTCCTTATTAATTAAGATTACAATTAATTAATTGCAAACTTATAAGGATTTATAACATTTTTATTACAACAAATTTTTATTAATCATTAGTTATCAATTAATCTACATTAATGTGTTATAATAAAAAAAAAAATACAGATATGATTAAAACACATCCCGTGAGATCAAAAATTGAAAAGCATGTAATTATTTGTACTATATATATATATATATATATATATA
>JAAAKQ030162135.1:0-12694 GCA_010016005.3 Zanna intricata | reverse complement strand
TGTCGTTTATTCATCGTCCAAGTTATCAATATGTATTCTAATCTTTATACTGCGCTAACATTATTATATATTTGAAGTTAATTTAAAATAACATGTGGAGGTAACGTCAAAATTTTCTATAAAAATACGGGTTTTTTTTTAAGTTGGTTTCGTAATTCATTATACCCAAATTTTTACCTTTATAGAATTTATAATTGTTAACAATTTCTTGAAATAATTTTTCTTTATTTTGCGCGTTTGATAAAAACAGTAGCCTTGTTTTTAAAGTCAATGGAAATATTTTCCTCATTCCTTATCGGATGTTTTAAATATCATGAAACTGTAAAATTATTTCAAAACTGAAAGTAATAGAGAAATAATCGAATGTCTGATAACCGGACAATATTATTTGGTAGGCTGATCCTGACATGGGGTGTTTTTGTTTTATTTGAAGATGATTTTTCAAAATATCAGTTATTTATCGACGGATTATACCACAGATATGTATTAAATTATTAATCGTGAAAATGTATAATGGCTGCCACTATTAAAGAGTTCAAACCAGTTTGATTCTAGGAGTAGTAAAAAAAAAAAAAAAAATAGTTTTAAGTTATTCTTCCAACATAACCATTGTATTGGTTGATATAATTAATGTAAAAATATTAATGGTAAATTAAAAACACCTTTTACGAACAAAAGAATAATAAAAACTTTTAAGCGCTTTCGGCTGATCTTGCCATCATCAGGAGTATAGCGTATTATTATGTAGTAAATTAATCTAATATGATGACGCAGTAAACTTTGTATGCGTTTTTCAGAATATTTAAAATGATTGGAGAATTAGTTGTAAATCTTAATAACAAGCATTAATTATGCATTACTAAATGGGCTATTATGTGTATATATATTATTTTTTCTTCTTATTTTTTTATATATATATACACACACACGTATATGAACGTAATATTTAGGCCAGAGTATTTAGCTTAATTCAATTTGTGCAGTTTAATTATTTTAGATTTTTTTATTCAACAGTTCACTTCCGTATATGAAAATATTTTTTGTAAAATCTACATATTTACAAAACTTCTTTGGATTTCATTTCCATTCATTAATCTAAAAGATGATTAGCAAACTTAGATTTATTAATTATTTTTTTTATCGTGCATTTAAATTTACGATCAGACAAATCACAAATCTTCTTAGAACGTATTACGACATTCAAAATGGATTCTGTGAGCTTCATAATAATTGTTTTTATAAATGCAATTATTTATAAATTTTAATAATCTATTCTTCTGATAATCCCTAATAAATCCTATTAATTTCAATCCAGTATTTATGAATAAAATCGTATTTAATTATAAATCAAATATTTCTTAAAATATATATTTTAAATCGAAATCTTTTATTATTTTCTTTAAAAAAATTAGAATTATCATAAATTATTAGTAAAAAATATTGTTTTGAATTGAAATTTTAATAGTATTAATGGAATATATTATGGAAAATATGAATTATTTTAGGAGGGATGAGCAAGCCGGGCTCATCCGACAGGTTGTTCATTTATTAGGCTTAATGGGGCATCGGACAGGAAACAACAGCTTCCAGATCGGTTCATAGGTAGCTGCTCTCTCCCTCTCCCATCAGACTGCATTAACGATGCACTGGCTCTACAGGTCCCGGGCATGTAGCTAACGGTATCACTATCACGCCCGCATAACCCTATGAAGATTGCATTATTAGACGTATCATTTTCTCGCCAAAAGTTCTGGATATCAGGACAAATTATTCGATGGGAAACAGATCATTTCTATCTAACGATTTTTTTCTACGATTATCTTTATTATTATGCGATATAAATTTTTTTTTTCTTCCAAAAATATTAGAACCATGCAATAACGGGTAAGGTATTACTTCAGAGGATGATATGTATGAATGTGAAGGAAGTGTGGTCTTGTACAATCTCAGGTCGACCTGAAAAGTGTGGTTAATTAAAACCCAACCACCAAAGAACACCGGTATGCACGATCTATTCAAATGTATAAAAATAACTACCTTTACCAGGATTTGACCCTTAGAACTCCCGACCGAAATCAGCTGATTTGAAATGACGAGTTAACCACTAGACTAGCCCGATGGATTACAGCGACTGAACTAGTAGAGCTTATGGTTGCTGCCTAAGCTTTATGTAGCAACTGATGGTATTTTTTATTTTTTTTTTAATTAGGTTTTATATGGGCATCGACTGCTATGGTCATTAGCCCTAAATGATGCTATACTGATGGTATTATTGGTGTAAGTTAAACCAACTTTCGGACTTACAATGCAAGAATCATACAGTGGCAGTGGTTAATGGCATACTTTTGTTTTAATTTATATTTTTCCTAACGTCTACATTCCAATCTGTTGAACTTGTGAACAGTAAGCAACCCCCCCCCCTCACGGCCCAACGAGATAAGGATGATATATATGACATGTAGATGAGGTGTAGTTATTTACAGACTCAGGCCGACCGTACTTCAGACGTCCGATTAATTGAATCCCAACCAACAAGTACTCTGGTATCCACTGTCTAATATTCAAATCCGTATAACAGCAACTATCGTTTTCTAAAATTTGAACCTTAGAACATCCAACTTTGAAAATCAGCTGTTAAATAATTGAATCGCGGCGCCAAGTTAACCATTAGACGTTATTTTTATGTGAGATTTTTTGTTTTGACGGCTGCTCGGCTGTCAGAATCGAATCTTTTTTTATTTGAATATATATTCGTAAAATTAAGTAGATAAAGCATAGATTTACTGATATCGATTTACAGAATATAGTGATTTACCAGAGAAACCTGTGTAAATTTTCTTAGCTTATAATCGCGTAATATTTAAAAATGTATATACTACTATTAATTCGTGTATAAAGGACTTTTCTTATTGCTGAAGTATTATCTCCAAACTACGCTGAGATCTTTTGTTAAGATTTTTGATACGACTGGAATATTTTCACGATAAACTTTATTACACAATGGAGAGCTAGAAACGTTTCGTTTCTAATTATCTTAATTTTTTCCTTCTCAATATTTCCAGTCAACCGGATCGTTGTACTAAATTGCAGCTAATAAGTACGAGTATATTCTTTGTAGCATCGAGATTAATTGGAAAAAGGTACCTGTGTGAAAAAAGTGAAGAGAAATTGAAAATCATATCTATGTGATATTAGTTATAAGTTTTTAATGAATTTAATTTTTTAGTTTTTATTTGTTTATTATTTTTATTTTTTTTTTAATTTTTAACCTCAATCAGGTTTTAGTTTTTAGTTTATTTAAAATAATTTTTAAATTGTTTATTAGCAGTTATTATTTAATCTGGGCGATAGTAACAGTTAAGCTTTTTTCGCCTCTCCTCCACCCCCCTCTCAAAAACAAAACAAAAAACAAACATTTTAATACGACCTCGTTTTGAATGGATGTTTGGATCTCTCATGTAAACATAATTTTTATGGAAAACCACATATTCTGAACAATTTATGGATAAAACTTAAACATTAAATAAATTACACATGAGTTGTGAGTTGAATTTCAATAGTGAACTAACGGCGTTTTTATCGTGTAGCATGCTGATTCATCTTACGAATAAATATGGATAAAAGAATTATCTGAAATGTGTGAGATGAAAATAACATCGAAATAGATATTAAGGGATACTACGTTCGTCAGAAGTTGTGAAATTTAGCTATTTAGGCACGCGCGCGTATGTGCGTGTTAGTAGACGTATATCAATATAAAAATAAAATCGTATGCATTGTCTGGGTATCATTACGCACATATATATGTTACAAGCTATTATTGCTTATATAGCTTGCTATAATGGATGATGTTTGTTTGTTATTCAGTAATCCCTGATTATTTGCAGAGATTTCGTTCCCCACTGAATACCGTAGTTATTGAAACCGTGGATGAAAACCACCTAATTATTTCGGTAGTATTTAGCATACTCTATAAAGGAATAAGAATTATACAGAGAGTCTGGCAACGATTTTCTTGTACTATATAGAATCGTATAGAATTTTAACATTTCCATCTCAAATAAAATTACACATTAATAATAAACGATAAATTATACAGCTATAAATTATCATAACTGTTATTATTAGTAACTATTACTATTACTGTTACTTTACTATTACTTACTAATTATTACTGTTAGTTGCAGTAATAGAACTGTTGTGCGTATAATTTGAATCGATACATTAATCGCTGTGATTAATGGCAACTTATTGCCATGAGTAACATGAATCCCGTGCCAGGTTTACGTTTGTTAAAAAGAAAAAGAAGGTTCATTGCCTTTTTCCACATACAAGTTGAGGCAAATCACCGTACCGGTGCCTTTTATACCTTGGATCTCGTTCGTTACATGCCAAAATAAGAAATAGATAATTATGTTGTAATTTCACTTGGTAGAAGGGCTTTTAACGAAAGAAAACTTAATGTTATATAGTTTGATTATCCAGTAAAGGAATCGTAAAATATCCAATATTACGGTAAAGTGCACGATTAACATATCACATCCGGAGTCATTCAGGAAAATAGGACAATACTTTGTCAATTCATTCTAGAAGCTAAAAATTATAAATAAGTTCATAAAAACAAACATAAATCCGAAAACGCTTTGTTACCGAGTTATACGGAGTGAAAGATTCCGCCCGAGTTTCAGTTCCTCCGGATAAATTAAGGCTTTCTGAAATTCTGGTAAGGTTAATTAAGGGGAAAATTCAATTGTTTTTTATGGTTTTTGAGCTGTGAAATCGAAAAAAATAGGTCCCAGAACTGTATCTCTCTTAGTTTCTAAGATATCCCGTGTAAAACGCCAAAAATAGGGTCAAAAACGTTGTTAAATTGGCAATAAATCATACATTTTTTAAACATAAATTGTAGAGAATTTAATTATAAGAAGATTAATATAAATAATGTCATCAGAAAAGAAATAAAATTTTAAATATTTCGACTCTTATTAACAACAAAACCGACGAAAACTTTGAAGAAAATATTACAAAAACAGAAAACAAAAGTGTCTTTTTTTTTTTTTTTAAAAAAAAAAGGTTGTTAGATTTATTAGAACTGTCTTCTTTCTCCCTTAGTTTTCCCTGCAATATGTTGCTTATAGAGTTATAAGTTCTTAATATGCACGGTTAAATGGTATCTGTAATGATATAGCTTAGTAATTCAATTTTTTAAGAAATAATTTTTTATTTTAAAAAAAACTTGAAAAAATATTGTTTTTGTTAACAGATTGTGTGTAGTCGAAATTATGTAATGCGCGTTCACCATACTTCTTCCCCCTTTGATTTTTATTGCGGAATAATTTACATAATAGGAAAAAATGTTTTGCGCTTTTAAAAGGATATTTTATAGCCACTGCCGGGCACTTATTTATTATGTTTTTTTTTTTTTTTTTTTTTTTTACGAAAGCAAAGTTGAAGATTTTTCCTTTGTAATTTTTTTACAGTTAATTAACTTTAAATCACAAATAGACGCCTTTACGTAATAAGTACTTCTTCCGCTATTTAAAATGTTAACTTTCCTCTTTATTTATATTTACGGTACTTTTTTAAAACGTTTTTTAAATTCACAAAATTAATTTTTATTTCTTCATTCAAACCGTTGTTTTATTTAATTGTATTATTTTCAATGTTGTTAATTATTTATTTATATTAGACAAACATTTTTAATGAAATAAAATGACTTTTATTTGTTATTTTATTTGGGATAAAGCAATGCAATCTTGATAAATTTTTTTCTAACTATTTAAAAGTGTGTATTGAATACAAATTTTTGGTAATTTGTGATCTTGATATAAAAAACTTCATCTTTTGTAAAAAACCTTTTTTCTAAAGTGCTCCAGTAAAAATTTAAAATTTTATTTCGGCTAAAACCCCAGTTCACTACAGCAATTAGCTATTCACTGATTATCATTACTAACAGAGATTTTAACTCTGATTTATACCTAATGTTAACTTAGCCTAAGTTAACCTTAGGTAGAAATCAGATCCTACATTACAGCCTTAAAAAAATAGAACAGGTATTGTAAAACGACAACTGGGTATTAATATTTGCTTTTATTGTATTAATGTTAGTAATTAAAGGGTTTGATTTTTTTTTTATTTTAACAACATATGTACGATAGCAGTAGTATTGATGGTTTATAAAGTATAGATTTATTCAGTAGGTCTTTACTTCCTTGTACGAAGTAAAAGCAAAAAATGTCAGATTTCAACGGAAATATACATTTCGACCCTCCCTGAATACACTTTGACTAGTTTCGGTGGGACGTCTGTATCCGGACGGCATACGTATGTATCTCGCAAAACTCAGAAATGATTAGCCGGTAGAGTGTTGAAATTTTGGATTTAGGACTGTTGTAACATCTAGTTGCCCACCTCCCTTTTTTGACTGCAACCGACTGGACCAAAAGTATCCAAAAAAGCCTGAAGTACAAATGTTTTGTTCTTAACTGCAGTAATAATTACTCATTAAGAGTAATTAGCTTTTCAAATGTATATCATAAATGATACTTATTTTCATTGATTCCAGAATTATAGTCAAAAAATTTTAATTAACGAAATGTTTGGATCTTAGAAGGGGAAGGTACGTCGGTTACTTATATTTTTTAAAACTTTTTATTAATAATTATTAACCTTTGATTGGTAAAAATGTTTTGTTATAAATAATAATTCAATAATAAAAATAAAAATAAAAAAATCAGACGTTATTACTGAAATAAAAATGTGTGTTTTTCATATTTAAATTAAAAGAAATATACACAGGTGTCCCATAAATTTCTGTGGCTATATAATCGGTACTACTAGCGTATCTTCATGAAATTTTGGAAACTAGTTATTACAACCTTCCTCTCCTCCCGTTCGAAGTTTCAAATCCATCGGATCACATGCAGCTGTTCAGTAGATGTTCACTAGGTATTATCAAAGTGGTCGCGGTCATAATTTCAAGATGAATAACAATAACGAACAACGTGTTGCGATTTAATTTTGCTGGTAAAAGTGCGACGGAAACGTTCAAAATGTTAAAATTGACTTTTGGTGGATCTGTTATGCATTGTGCTACTGTTTTTCGGTGGTATAACCTTTTTGCGGAGGGTAGAGAAAACAAAAAAAAATAAAGTTTTCAAAAATTAAAACAATGTTGGCAATTTTCTTTACTCCAAAGACAGCGACCACAAAGAATTTATTTCTCAACGTACTACTGTGAACGTTTTATTCTACCAACAAGTGTTGGATCGCCTTTGGAAAAGAATTGCGCTTGTTAGACCCGAGTTGTGGAGAGATCGTTCTATTTTCTTGTTGTACAATAAAGCACCAGCGCATACCGCGGCGATTAACACTCAATTTTTGGCAAAAAAAAAAGTACGGTGGGTGTGCTCAGCCACCCACCGTACTTCGTAGCCTGATTTGAGTCCTCTTGACTACTTCCTGTTTCCCAAATTAAGGATTGACTTGAAAGGGGACCGTTTTTCGTTTTGTTCAATAGAGGAGATACAACAAGCCGTGACAAAGTTATCGACAGTATTACTACAGTTATCGACTGTTATACGACAGTATTTCAAAAGAGGAGTTTTTGAAAGGCATGAAAAGGCTAAAAGACCGTACCAACATGTGTATTACTTTTAATAGAGACTATTTTGAATATAATAATTTGTTGAAAAAATTTAATTTATTTGCGTCTTTTATAGTCACAGTCTTAAAACTTACGGGACACATTGTGTATGGTTATGAATTTGACACGTTTTTGCTTACACCACATAACTGCTTAAGCGAAGAGAAACAAAATTAATATATAAACTGATATAAAGTGCTGATACGGACACCACAAAAAAATGTGTTATAATGTGGTGTCCACTGCAATGATGTGCAGCAAAAAATGTGTATATGTAATTTAACAGGCGTACAAGGAAGTTATGTGTAGTGACCACATCAGATTTTTTTTTTTTTATAAATTTTTTTAGAACAAATGTTGTGCATGTTCTTACAGAAGATGAAAATTTAATATACGGAGGGAGATTATAAGCTTTTTTTTGTTAGATTTTTATATTTAAATTAAAAAAAAATGATTGCGATGGTGACAATGATTTTAAGATTAAATTCATAGAAATGCTGAAGTTTAATTTGGTGAAAAGGCTTAGTAGAATTACGGTAGTAGATTGAATGAATAAATAGGATTATGAGAGTCTTTCATGTAAGAAGAATCTGGATTTAATAACTGCAATTCTAACCTTTATTTAATTTTCTTAGACTCTAATTAATTTACTCAATCTCTCTGTGTACATATAACCGTCGCTCTCCGGCTCACCCTTTTCTCTTTTAAGCTGATTTCCTTTTCTCCTGCTTTCTATGATTACTTTATTAGAATCAGACACTGTTATGATGTTGCCTGAATCTAAATTTTAATCCTGCGATTACAAAAAAATATATATCCAAGTACTCTACCCATTCATCGCTTTAACGATAATAACCGTGTATTTATTCCCCTAATTTACGTACCCAAGCTTAAGTAGCTTTATAAAAGTTCTGAATACAATGCAATTTTAATTTTAAAATTTTAATTTTACACTCCCCGAAAAAAAAGTTAGGCTAACTATGTCGGTGTGGTAAAAAAGTCAGGCCTCAAGAAAAATAATAAAATGCGCATTTTATTTAACGGATTTTATTAAACATATCTTTAAACAGGTTTTATCGAGCAGAATTTTAAGTATAATGAATGTTGAAATTGTATACCACCATCTATCTCTCTCTACCTTTGGTAATTGCCGGCCTCCGTGGCTGAGTGGTAGCGTCTCAGTCTTTCATCCGGAGGTCCCGGGTTCGAATCCCGGTCAGCCATGGCATTTTTCACACACGCTACAATTCATTCATCTCATCCTCTGAAGATATACCTTAACGGTTGCTCCGGAGGTTAAATAAAAAAAAAAAAAAAAAACCTTTGGTAATTTCATTTTATACGTGTTCAGTAGTATATTATTACAATACACAATAGGTTGACAAGCAAGAAAACGCTGTAAAACAGTTTTTAAAAAATTAAAATTTAAATCAGGATGGCCGTTACAAATGTTAAACAACCATCATAAGAAAACACAATAAATTTTATATATGTAACCAATATTTACGAAGCATTATGAAAAGTGTTAGTTTTTAACATTACGAAAAATTATTCTTTTACACAAACTTTATCCATACCTCAAAAGCGGAAATTTTTCTTCAATATTTGTAAATCGCTGAAATCTGCCATTCACAGAATTTTATGAGGGAACTGTGATGGACAAACAATCGCCTGTTCATCATGTCCTAATATGCAAACTTTGTGAGGTAATATCTCAATAAAAATAAATAAAGAATCGATCTTGTTTTAATTTTAACAGATATCACCTCTTGTAAAGAAAATTAAGGGTCGGAGATACCGTTTAATGTTTATTTTTTAATAATTGGAAATTTTCATAAAAAAGGTTTTTCATTAAAATTGCAAAAGATGTTGTTGATCCCCTGTCGATTTTCAGTAATGAAATTTCTTTATCGTTAGTGATAAAAAGTAGGTTTCCCATTCATTTGTACCTTGTTTATTATAAAAGGGTTGTTCAATAAATAAAGGGACGTATGTCAACAGCGAAAAACAATTTTAATAGAATACACTGAAACTGTCTGACGTTAAGTTGGACCCCTGACGTTAACAATCAGCTGTTCGGAAAGAATTTCCATTATTACAACCTCTTTTATTTATTTCAAAATGTCGATTCCGCTTACCGTAAAAGAACATTGTGCTATGAGAAGATGTTTATTGTCTAAAGGTTAAAATCGGCTGAAATTCACTCGTGGCTATTAGAACAGTACGGTAAAAAGTATAATCGTACAGATTTCTATAATTGATAATTTTATTTGCTTTGCGAAATAGTGGACCGAAATTTGTACTCCATCCCATTATCCTGTAAACTGTATTACCGCTAAACATGTTTCAGGTGGATTCTGAGACGAAAAATTCAAAATTACAGACACCCGAATACACAATTGTATGAAACTTAACGACGGTTAATGAAGATTTAATGCATTTTTTGCTATATTAACATCTGCTGAAATTTGGTTTCATAATTTTTAATAGGAATCCAAACGTCTAATTGTAGAATGGAAACATCAGAATACGTCTGCCAGGAAAAATTCAGAACCTTCTTATCTGCCGGGAAAGTAATATTAACAGTCTCTTGGGACTATAACGGTCCGGTTTTTTGGGATTATTTGAAAGATACAATCAATTATGAGAACAATTGCGGTGTCCTACAAAGTGAAGTGATATCCGCAGTATAAAGGAAACGTTCCGGTTTTATCTCAAAAAGCATAATTCTTGTGCATGATAATGTCCGATCCCAAATCGCTCAAAAATCGAATCGGGAAATATTACTGACATCCACTTTATTACAGTCGTCCTTACCATCTGATTGTATTTTTATTTTTTTTTTGTCCGTCTCAAAACTTTTTACTTGGCATTAGTTCGGCAACAGTAAATAGGTAATTAATGCGATGCAAGAGTGGACAGAGATTATTAGAAGAAACAAAGGGAGACAGACGTCAACAAGATATGAGGAAGATACCCCACTATCATCCCCGTCCTTAATCCTGACCGGGCTAGACTCGGGTCTGAACGCTCAGAAATTGCCCAGACAACTACATTTGGCACGGGAAAGCCGTATGCTTCAAAGGATAGGTTCCGAAATCGCCTCCGACGCCTTCTCAAGAGGAAGCGCGACCCCTAGGAAGAAAACAAAGGGACAAGAAAGATTGGTCAAGTGCCTAAATGTAGCCGGAGATTATGACGAAAAGTAGCGATATTTTATTATCATTGAATAAATTATTATTGTTCTTAAGTCATTATTTCTTTAATAATTCAATGACATCGTACACGTAATTTTCAAACGTCTGCAGAAGAAAATGTTTGTCGTATGAGTTAAGTAGATAAGGAGACTCCTCCTTGTACTTAGTACGATAAATTGTAATCGCAAAAAATTTCGGTTTTAAGATTCCAACGGAAATATCCCATTTGATCATCCCTGAATCCATTTTGGCTAGTTTCGGCGTGACGTTTGTACGTATCTCGCATTACTAAAAAATGAGTAGCCGTAGAATGTTGAAATATTGGATTTAGTACGGTTGTAACATCTAGTACCTTTTTTGCATGCATCTGCTCTTTTGATTGCAATCGACCAAACCAAAAGTGTGTAAAAAAAAGCCCGAAAATCGAAAAAAAATTTGGGTTTTGGACTTTCTCTAATTGCAGTAATAAGTCCTCATTGAGAGATTTTAACTAATTATGATAAGTGGTACTTATCTTCATTTGTTCCAGAGTTATAGCCAAATAAAATTTTAATTAATGTATTATTTGAATCTCACATGGGTATAGATCGGTTCGAATTTGACTTCATCTCATTTCTTTTTTTTTAACTTTTTTTTTAAAATTATACATAAGAAATGTTTGCGATAAATAATAATTCAATAATAACAGAAAAAATGAAAAAATATCAGAAGTTATTAATGAAATAAAATTTTATGTATTTTTCATTTTTTTTAAATGTGTATATGTAATTTATAATAGGCGTACAAGGAAGTCATTTGTTTTCCACATCAGATTTTTGAAGTATAGTCGTCTTGGATGCCATCCCATCTTATAATATTGTGGACTTTTTAAAAATGTTTAGTGCTGTTGGAGAAAAAATAATTGTGTTGAGCGATTCGGGAAATCCGTATGTGTCTTTTCTTCATCTACCAAAAGAATTTTGGTGGTTTTTTTAAAAAAAAATTTATTTCGTTTATTAGTAGGATATTGCATATTAAGTTAAGATAGGACGGTACGGATCTCCGCTAAGGAAATATCGAGATGTTTCTGTTATTTGTAGTTATACAAAATGTAATCATTTTATTATTGTCCTTAACTTTTTTAATTTCAATTAGTGTTTTTTTTATTTCAGAGTCTGATAAAGTATCAAACAATGATTTTTCACAATGAGACTGATATGAAATAAAGTTACGTAAACGTTTTAGTTATAACAGTTAGTGTGTCAATTAATTTTTAAAAACAGTCATAGAATTAGTTGCATAAATTAGTTAAAAATCAGTTAAGTTATTTTATAAATAATATTTTAATATACTAATGTAGAGTTGTTAGGTAAATCATTTTATAATTAAATTCCACCTTTTTCATCGTGAATTTTACGTAAACGTTTTTCATTGTTAAAGTCCTGATCGATAATATTGCCGCTTGGTGTGCTACATTACTGATAATATTAGTAGTAGTTTTTATTAAAGTCGGACGCAAAATAAACCTATCGATCGATCAAAATCAGTCTTTATCTATTCTCACTTACATTCTGTTTTTTTTTTTTCAGTTCTCTTTATTTCATTTTTTATATCTATTGTGTATATTTTTATAAGCTTTTAAGTGCCCTTTTACGTAATACTTCTTACGTTCTTATGTTACGTTCTTTTATGTATCAAATATTATATGACATATTACATTTTTATGTTAAGTTCTATGCGTTGAGAACGTTGAAGGTAGACACTGACATGGTCGGTTCGTTTTTGGTATTCGAGTCATATTCAGTTACAGTAAAGAGACCGGCAGAAGGCTGTAAAATTCCAGACGCTCGGTCAGTAGCAAGTAGCATTTCAA
>JAAAKQ030162102.1:0-12694 GCA_010016005.3 Zanna intricata | reverse complement strand
TTATTTCTACTACATTTCATTACTTTCGTTTTGTTCTTGTTTATTTTCATGCGATAGTTGTTGCGTAGGACTTCATCTTAGATGACTTCATCTTAGGCTTCATTTTAGATGTTAGCGAATATTTAATCACGTTCAAAATAATATAACTGTTATTATCCGTAACAGCAGTAGATCAATTTCTTCTGTGCAATGACTGAGCGAATCGTACTCATAAAAATTTGTACTGCTTTTAACTTTATTCAGTTCTTTACTTTAGAAATAAAACAACACATTTAAAATATCTTTGAATAATACGTAAACTTGAGTTCAGAGGAACTAGGGAATTATGTACAAAATTAAGAAATAAAACTCGCTCATAACAACGTATAGATGTACTGGATTGTGAAGTAAAATTTATAGTTATTATACTGAATAATTTAGTTCTTTATAAATTAATAAATTTATAATTTTTTATACTTACCTCAGTTGGTACTACTGAGAAGCTTCTGTAACAAAAAAAGTAAAAATTATTAAAAGTTTTGTAAAATAAAATAAAAACTCATAATGATATTGTATTATTCTTACTTTTAATATCTTTATATTTTATACGTAAAAATTTCTACAATTTTTTCATGTTATCTGATTAGAAATTTACATTGTCTGTTTATTTTTGTATTTTAATACAAAATAAAAACTTGCCAAAGAAAAGGGTTAAAGCAGTTCAGAAAACTGAAATAAAATGTTTTTATCTTCTGCTTCTATTCTTTTTCATTCTGTAAACTGCGTAGTATGTGAACAGGATAATTCCCTAAAAGAACTATATTAGTTGTTACTCAAGAGAAACTGAAAATTAATTAACTGCTCGTTACATTGGAGATGAATTGAAGGCACTGATTTACGAATATTTTCTCACTGCTGCTTCTAATAAATTCCCGAAACATTTATTCTACTAGTCTGCAAATAATATATGTTGTAGTCCTCATTATGATATGCGAATAAGAGATTAGTATTCAATATAAAACAAAATCCAGCAAAATGTATTTTTATATTTGATCAATATATATTCCTTTCTCGTTGTTACTTTTAAAAATTCGTATGAAATTGTAAGCAATTATCAGTGATAATACCAATTGCTGATGGATGTGTAAATAAATCTATTCTTTTGTTAATAAATGTATAAATTTTTTTATTACATTTAAACATTTTATTGGATTTAAACAAATGGATTTGATAAAAAAATACACATACATACACACATACACATACACAGTATGTATGAAAAGTTCCAGAAGTAAATTAATAAAAATACAGATTTAAAGATAAACGAATTTACTGACATCAGCCCTCTACATTGAACCCTTCTCTATTTATACACTCATTACAGCGCTGGTAGAGCCCGTCAAACGCTCTGAAGGAAACTTTGTGGGATCGCCTTCAACTGCTCGGTGCAAGTCCTTTGGATGGCCAGAATGTCGTTGAAAAAGCGGCCTTTCATCTTCAACTTGAGTTTCGAGAACAAAACATAATCTGCTAGAGGCAAGTCGGATGAATAGAGCGGGTGGGATAAGATGTTGATTTGATTTGCAGCGTAATAACCTGTTAAAACTGTTGCCATATGTGCCGGGGCATTGTCGTGTAAGAGAGTCCAATTGTCCGGATCCCGGTACTCGGTACGGATTCGACGAATGCGACGCATCAGGTGTTTAATTACTTTCAAGTAGAATTTAGAATTCATGGTTTGACAGTCGGGACAATTGCGCAAGCACATTCGCAATGTTTTCGTCGTGAACAGCTGTTGACGGCCTTCCGCTTCGTTTCTCGTTATCCAACGACTCTCTACCGTCTTTAAACCGCTTCCACCACGTGCATATTGTAGTATAAGATGCGGCTCTCACGGAATGCTTGCTGTATCATAGAATAAGTTTCAACGAAAGATTTTTGAAGTCGAATACAAAATCTTATCGCGCTTTTCTATTCCATTTCGCGAGCTTGCACAAGGCCACATGAACACAACGTATGTGGCCGAATATAATTTCAGGCTGGAGTGACGAAACGTGATGAAATTTTGTACACATACTCGTCAGACATCGTACTTTATAGTTTCTTGGTTGTCCGAGAGATGGCGCAACTTATATCGACTACAGATATTTAGTTCGGGAACTTTTCATACTGTTTATATATATATATATTTCGCTAATAATACGATAATAGGCAGATAGCTTCTGCTAATTATTTTATGTTATTCAAGTTGAAACTGAAGCGTTTAAAGCGTGGAATTTGGAATTCCTGACAGTTCATAATCTATTTAAAATGAGCCATTTGCCTAACATCGTAAATCAATGAAATATACTTGACTAATAAGATTAAAGTAGTTTACAACCAAACAGGCGTATTTGTGATGTACTCTTTTACTGCTGCATACTGTTTATAATGCGAAAAAAATTCCTGTACAGTATGAGAAAAAAATTTTTTTTCTTAATTACTGCATCATTTTATTACGATTTTATTTTTTTTTCTGTTTAGCCTTCGTAACCATCGTAAGATATTACTTCAGAGGATGAATGAGGATAATATGTATGAATGTAAATGAAGTGTAGTCTTGTACAGTCTCAGGTCGATCATTCCTGAGATGTGTGGTTAGTTGAAACCCAACCACTAAAGAACATCGGTATCCACGATCAAGTATCATACCCAATCGGTTGATGACTTTCATTGATAATACCTTTAAAAAAATCTTCAGTAGGTTGAACATATTTTAAATTACCATTTGCCCTTTTCTTTTTGAAGAAATTTTTTTGGCGACCATAAATTTCAAGTAATTCATAATTTTAATGAAACAATTTTTATTTGTAGATAAATATGAATATTTATAGTGTACCTTTTCCTGCTCTATGCTATATGATTGTAATAGTTTAATAAGTTAATTATTTTTCCAAAATAAGTTTATCTTCACAGTTTTTCTCATATTTTGTACACCAATCTTTTTATACCTTATAAAATAATAACTGTAAATTGTAGTTTTGCAGTTTGGTCAGTCGGACACTATTTATCCAAGCAAATGCCACATTCAGTAAAATAAAAAGCTACAACACTGTTTGTCCAGGCAGATATTTTTTATTGATATAATTTAGGCAAATCGTTATTTTATTAAAAGTACTATTTGCATACAACATTTACATTATGTTACAGATGTGAAAATAAATACTTGGTGTTCCGAGCTGCCGATTATTTTAACTGGAGTTTTGAGCCTCTCATTCGATCTCATAATCGAAGGTATTTGGGTTTCATAGGTATCTTTTTGTTAGATTTAAAAAAAATGTTTTTTAATTAATTAAAAACGTTTAAAGTTAATTATTTTTTCATACCTGAGCCGATCCGTTTCATACTCGGTGTATAACACGACAAGATTGCTTGCAGAGGTTTCCGTGTAATTTTAATTTCAACGGATCAAATTATGTAACAGAAGCGCAAGCTGAATGTTATATACGTTTGAATGTACATAAGTGAAATTTATTTATGATTTTTTAATTTAAATTAAATATCAATAATTCTATCATCGGGTTTGGGAGCTTTCATTGAATACTTATCAAATATAAAATGTAAAATTCTTAAAAATTATTAGAAATAAAAAAGGAATTTCAACATTATTTTTTAAAATAAAAAACCTACAGCTAAGTATACATTTTTATTACTTAGATTTAATTTATTTTAATTATTGTATAATCATGAATTAGGATGTATCAAATGAAATCGGATAGATTACAAAGAAAAAGGAAGGGTTTAATTATGCTGGTTCCAAACCACATGTCCACAGATTTTATCGGATATAAAGGATTAAATAGTTTCAGAACGTTAACAAACAGAGAGCTAAGTATTTCTCCACTTTAGTTAGTTTAAGGGAAGTGAAGATGAAGATTATAGTAGCGATAAAGAGCTGTCTGTGGTTGCTGGCCGAGCACTGTATTTCGATGAAGTCGACTGTCTATTTACACTAACTCAAGGTCCCTTCAGTTTATGACGCACACTACACTGTCAACAGAAGCCGCTTTGTAAAGTTTGTTCCGTTCTCAGGAGTACGTAACAAAGAGATTAATCACGCATTTAATAATCCTAACTTTAGTCTGAAATTAATTTTTTTTTTTTTTGGTATTATATAAATAAGTGTAAAAGTGAATCAGATTAATTTTTAAATTCGGGTAAGAGTTTAGATTGTACTTTTTATTGTACCGCTCTAAAGATACTGTAATATAAAGTTATATTGATATATTCGGTGTAAACAGAACTTGTATAGCTTCTGACAGCCGTTTCGTAAGTCCACAATTCGTACGACGTCGGAAATTAATATTCTAATTATCAAAAATTCAAAATTATTTGGCAAAATCTATTACGCGAAACAGTTACTTTTTAGTTAAGTTTCCCTCTTCAGACAATGGTCAGCAAAATAGTTGGCTTGATTATTGATAATATCATAGTTAATTTTTAAGTAATAACTAGTGAAGTCTTGAGAAGTGTACCGAGCCAAGATTAAAGTTGAAAAGTTTCTTTTCTGTTTAGAAGTTACATGTAGTAGTCGAACAACTGTTTAGACAGTTATAGTCTAAACCGCTGTAGTAATTACAAAAAAATTATTTATCGTGTTGAAGCGTAGTTGGAGTGTCATTTTTCATATTAATATAATAATGACTAAAGGTTCAAAAGTTCCTTTACTGTTTAGAAGTTACATGTAGTAGTCGAACAACTGTTTAGACAGTTATAGTCTAAACCGCTGTAGTAATTACAAAAAAATTATTTATCGTGTTGAAGCGTGGTCGGAGTGTCATTTTTCATATTAATATAATAATGAATAAAGGTTCATCTCTGAACATTTATGTGTGTATAAATGATATAACTTTTACTTTGAATTATTCAATTCGTTACAATAAAACTAAAACACCAGCTGTACGGTATTGAACCCAATGCTAAAAAATTTTTTGCAGTATATTATTGTAAGTACAAATCGATAAACATTTTATTAGTATTTATAATTTTACCTATCTATAAAACCTACATACAATTAGATATCTGAAGTTTTCGCAATAAACTTTGTGAATAATTTTAGAAAAGTGAAATGAATGATAATAGCAAAAGTTTCGTCTTACATATAAAATTAATTGCTTTCTCACTACTTGTCTTAGAGGTTGTAAACTCCAGCGATTTAACAGTATCCAGTCTTCTGTTTATGTTAAGACATAGTAAAACAGGATTATTAATGGTTGTACCTCGTTATCGTAACACTTCTTGAACGCGCATAATCAGTAAGATTACTGTAATTTGAAACACGAGCTAAACGAGATAAAACTTAAGACATCCCTCATTTCATTTAACGATGTCAGTCGATTAAGCTACGAGAAAGAGATCGATTCGTTCTAAGGTAACTATTCTACACTACCCTGAATAAATGTCTAATAGACTGTTACGAGCTTTAGTCGATATTAATATGAAAATCGATTAACATGTTATTAACAATAAATTTGGTTTTGATAATAACAGTTATATAACAATACTTTTTCTAAAGTAATCTCATATGCAAGTTAGAAAATGCATTAGTAGTACAAAATGTCTCATAAACTGTAATAATTGTTTTGTATTTTTTAAGTATTACATATTTCACGTTCTCAAAAATTCAATTTTTTCAAAATAAATAATTTCAAGAAATGAAATATTTTGAATGAAATTAAAATTTATTTCATAAAAGAAAATAAATCTACTAAAAGGTATTATCTCTTTCCAGTCTTTCTGTATATTGTTTTTTTTATAGCTGGTCTTAAATCTTCCATTTTTTTTTTTAAATTTATGCAAAAGATATAATCGTTAAATGAAAAATTATCTCCAATAAATTATAAAAACTATGTTACCTAAGCGTTATAAAAAAAAAAAATATTCTCCCACTAAATTCAAAATTAATTATTTGGTCTGTTTTCAGTAAAATATTATTTCAGGAATTTGTACGACTTTTGGGAAATATTTAATTTACGATAAAACGTTTTACGGCTGTGATTAAAACTTTAAATTTTACTACGACTGAACTTTAAAACGAATACTAAAAATTAAAAACGTATGAACCTGGTGATAAATAAAAGGTAGTAGTCATTCATCAGTATGTAAAACGAGACATTTTATTACAAACAAAAAAAAAAAAAAAAAAATGGAAGGTTAAAAAGAATTAAAAGAAAAAATATTTAAAATTGAAAGCAAGCTTAAGCAATATTATAAAAATCTTGATAATATTTTAGTTGTTAGGCTCCACTAAATCGATCTTAAAACACTATAACATGAGTTATAAAGAAAAAAGCCTTGCCATATCTTAGAAACCGATTTAACGGGAAAAATTGAGTTTTATATCGCATTAAAACTTGCTATTTTCTACGTTTGTAATGTGAATTGCAATTTATTAGAAGGAAAACTGAAGGAAATGACAACTGAAATGGTAAAATAAATTTATTATTTTTATTATACTACATAACTCATATTTGTGGAATTCAATTACATTCTTTAACGGAAACAATTAATAGCTTACTTTAGAAAGAAATACGTTCTGTGTAAGAGAGCGATAGATTATTACGTATTATTAAATATATATATATATATATATATATATATATATTGCCGATGCTATTGCGAGAATGATATATTTATATTGTTATCCTTTTTATGTAATAAATATTTCTGTAAATTTTACGTATTTGATAAAATTAGATTATTATTTTGCAGGTAAGAATATATAAACTACCTGAAATATATATTTAAAAACAAATTTGCAGATTGAATAAATTTCAATCTCTTTTTAGAATAAATTTTCTTACAAATTTAACGTTTAATATCAATAAAGAAAAGATTTTAATATCAAAGAAAATATGCTTACAATTATAGTGTTATACCCGCAACCTACATGTAGTTATGTACGTAGCGATTCAGGAGAAAAGGGAAATAATTTTGAAACTGATTTTAGAGCTTGAAATTAGGAAAAAAGTTCATACAGACATAAATGTCCGAAAACATTTTGCAATCGAGTTACGGCTAACGAAAGATTTTATCAGAATTTTCCTTCTCCCGGCGAAATGTGGTCAAACTGAAATACTTTAAGGCATTATTCAAATCACTCGGCGGTTTATGTTGTTTTGATTTGATAAATCGAATAAACTGTATCTCCCGTATTTTTTCATGATATCCAACGTAGAACAGAAAAATTCTGGATAAAAAAAAACACGGTTTTTTATATTTGAAGAAAAATAACTTTATTAAATTCCTAATAAATATGTAAAATTTATTGTTAAAACTTGTAGAAGATTTAATTCTGTGAAAATTGATGTAGTTAAAGTCTATGAAAAAAAATCAACTTTTATTATCAAAAACAAAACATAACGTGTCTTAACAGAAAAATATTTTATAAATTTGTTTAAATTTAACTAGTTAAATTGAATTTACTAATTTATTTATTTATTTAAAAAATTTAACTAATTTAATTTTTGTTTGTTTAAATTTATTTTATAAATCTATAAAAATTAAAAACAACTGTTTTTAGTAAATAACTTCAGACATTTGAAAAATTAGATTGGCAGCACAGTATACTTTGAAATTAATCTGAATGTTATCCAATGTTGTCATAAAATTGTAAAATTATGGTTACATGTTAATAATAAACGTTAGGCGGTTTAGTTGTTTTTGATATAATTTTGATTGTGTTTAAATATTTTTGAGAATCAAATTATGTATTGTTTTTGCGTTTTTTTTGTACTCCAAACTGTACCTACGTTTTTCGAATTGAATTTATATTAAAACGCGAAATTCCGTTTTGAATTCTTTGTTTTGAAAAATGAAGCGTCTCTTCACTCAAACCCTACTGATAGGGTTTTTGTTTACGGTTTTTATCGTACACAAAAACCCTTTTTCTGGAAGGAAGTGTTCCAGTTGCGATAGAAGAATACTGACGAAGGTATCCTGAATTAGTAGTTCCAAACTACTTTGCAGAACTAAAACGTTCTGCAAAAGTATTTTGTAGAATTTTTAATTATCTACGTGAGAATGTTGCACCTCCCAACATTTACCTTTTACTGAACTTTAATCGGTACGTGGTGATAAAAGGGGAAACATTCTTTAGGTGGTACAGCTTAGTCCTACAACAAGTACACGAAAATTTTCTACACCAACTCAACCATTCCACAAAGTACCTAATGGAGAGCATTACATTATGAACTGTGAGCTTATCATGTTCAAAAAGTTCAAACATTGTGAATGCCAGCATTGTGAACGTGCCAACAAATAACTACAGTTTTGTCAATGGATTAACAATAATTATTACTTAATTCTGTTCTATTTTCAGACGAAGAGACTTTTACTCGTATTGGCGATAAACAACAAACGGAATTCACATCGATGGTCTGAAAAAAATCCACCGAATGCTATACATGCTACAGTGAATAAAATTTCCAGCAACGATTTTCGGTGAATATTTAGTGTGGCATGATCGAAAACCAATTAATAGATTCCTTTCATACTAGAACAATGTGTCATGCAGAGAAATTAACTGAGATTTTTAAACAATGAAGTTTTTACAGTGCTTGAAAATCTTTGTAACAGTAATTGACATTTCTCAATTACTTCTATAAGACTGTTCACTGGAGTTAAAATTCATTTTACGACACATATGTCTACAGAAGATAATGTAATTAAAATAAGAAAAACAGCCACTATAACCGAACTATCGAAAGTGTGTGTATGTGTGCAATATTTTCCTATATTGCAGTGAAGAATGTATTATACGGGCAGATGAAAAAAGGAGAATAGATGCGTTTGAACTGTAGTGATACCGACAGATGTTGAAATTAGATGGAAGGAGACAATAACAAATGAAGAATTATACAAAGGATTGATGAGTTGCCATATTTAAGGAGTTTGTTAGAGAAGCGACAAGACACGTGGATAGGATATGTACTACGGCATAACAGTTTTTTCACACCGTAATACAGGGCACAGTTAAAAGAAACAATGCAAGACGCAGGCCAAGACTGAGATATTTTGTACGAACCATACAGGATGTTAGGTTTAAAATGTACATGAAAAGAAAAGAATTAGCGGAAGATAGAACTGCCTGGAGGAGAAAGACTGCTGTGAACCAAGTAAATTAAAAGTATATTCAGTTTTCAAAGGTCTAAATTTATTGTACTGAAAACAGCTGTTTTTAATTTTTACAAATTCATAGTACGACACCAGTTCATACTTTAGTTCACAAGTACGAGCACATACGTGTAAATAATGTGTGTGTGCTATATACACCAACCATGTATATACATTAAAAAAAAAAAAAAACTGATTAATAAAAAGGTTACCGAGTCACCTTCTAAAAAGGTTACTCGGTTCACTGAATAAAAACCTAAGCGTCAAATAAAAATATTTAAATTAACTCAAAAGTTTTATCGTAGTAAAAATATTATTGAATATAAATCATTAATTACACAGTAATTAAAATTATTTTACACAGTACTAAGAAAAAAGTGTTCAATTCAATATAAATACGGTAAATATTTTTATGTAAAATACTGACAGTGACTACACGTCTTCTATACGTGTAGACTACGCTGTTACCTCCCCGTGAACGATCCCGCTAAAAGTTTTTAAATGGTTTCTATTTCGATTAATTACACTTCCTTTTCTACCACCCGTTTAAATTTATAGACAGAGATATTTCTCAATTACTGTTATAAAACTGTTTGCTGGAGTTAAAATCCATTTTACGATACATACATCTACAGAAGATATAATAAAAAATAAGAAAAATAGCCACTATAGCTGAACTATCAAAACCTGATAAAAATAAAGATAAAAGTATATTTTTAACATACATAAACTTCATGCCTTAAAAAACTCTTTTGTCGAAAATAGAGTTAGTAAAATGCATATATGCAATTAAAGTAGTGTTTTTCCACAATGTTAATGCTAAAAAAAAAACATTAACATGTTTCTTACAGTTAAAAGGAACGATCTGTTTTAATTTTGTTATATATCTGTTATTCTTCTGCTTAGCAAAACAAACATTACCAGTTCATTTAATTTTAAGACAATTCTTGATCTTATTGGCTATTATAAAATGCTCCATACCGAAAAAAGCTGTAGATTAAAAAAGTCCCGATACAGAAAAAGGCAGTGATAACTTGAAATGTATATTTTTTTTAGCAAAATTTTTACTAGTTTTACGTAATCGAGTAGAATTAAGAAGAACTTAGAAATGAGAACTTTTTTTATGAATTTCATTATATTTTTCTGAGATAAATTAAAAAAATTAAGTTAAACGTATTACGAAACAAATATCTGGAAATAAAATAAGACTACTTGTGCTTTTTGTCATAATAATGATGCAAATAATTAAGCATAGAACTCCACGGCAAAGTATAACTAACGTATAAAATCATACATTCAAGTAACTAACCATAACTATTTAATGGTTTAATTTTAGCAAAATCATATTTTAACTTAAATTAAACATTTTTATTCAGGGTTTTGACAGTTTAATGACACTGAAACATAACGGTAAAACCAACAAAAGTGTTATTCAAAGTTGTGGTATTATTTCTACTTTTAAGTTTATATTCAGCTCTGTTGCGTATCTACGAAACATTTTGTTTCGTAAGTGCTTTTTTTCCTGAATTGGGAACATATCTCATAAATAAACAAGTTTTATCTAATGCTACATTCATTCTGATAAAAAATGCTTTATTGATTTAGTATCGTTCAGCGACCCTACTGCTTCTTTTATGCGTATGTGTTTGCGCGTCTATATTTGTGCATGATTTCTGGAACAGTAGAGGAGTGTATGGTAAATGTTTACATTCAGAATTAAAAAAAAAAAAATAATGTATATACATGTAATGTATTAAGATAACACAATCTTCTTTACTTCGTGTTTTTGTATTTGCTTTGTTGGAAGATTTTCATATTTGTAGCTTTATTTGATTCGCCTGCTTTTTTAAGTGCATTTTGTTTGTTTATTACAAAATATATCTCTGAGAGATATAGTACCAAAATCGCTTTCTTAACGCAAAAAACTGAAACATATGGTAGAAAGTAAAAAAATAAGAACCGATAAAATAAACCGAAAGAACGAATTCAAATAATAAAAGAAGAAAAATAGGTGGAAATAAGAATTTGTCTAACAAAATTTTTGAAAGTTAGAGAGTGAGAATATATATGACAAGTCCTATTCCATTAAAATTTAGACTTAGTCCTTGTTCCCTCCATTTCTGTGTTAGTCATGTTAACGAAGAAATACTTGAGTTTGATCTAACATAAATGTAATTTACTAACGGTTAGTTAAGAACAAAAATTTAAGAAGTACAAAAAGTTAATAAACAAAAAATTATACATCTGTGATAAATTAAAGCCTAACCTCTTTTTAATAACTAAAATAGACAGAATATAAGTTCTAAAGGAAAAAGTGAGAAAACACGGTTTCTACGAATTTTTTAGAATAAACAATTTCTGAGTTCTAAAAATTCAAAAAAACACAATTCTACAGAATATTTGACTTACGAATGTTAAAATATGAACCTTATTCTTTCTTTACCCGCACAATTTTAGGTTATCTACTAAATTATTTCGGCGATTGTGGGTGTCTAAAAAAAATGATATCACTTTCATTGTCCAAATGGTTATTATTTTTTTCAGTAATAAGTCAAAAATACATTTTTTAAAATAAAAATTTAATCATACTTAGCGAGAAACTCGCAAAGTTATTTTAAAAGTTTTGATTGTGATCCTGCAGATTGAGGAACTGATCGAATACACAGAGCTTACAAGGCTTAAATCTTTATATTAAATTTCATCAAAAAGTCAAAATTAACTATCATTTCGAACAAGAAATACTACGTTTTATATTTTAAAACATATAAATTAAATAATTTTATTGAGAATTAAGACAAATACAAAGTAAAATACTTAATTAATTATAAGGTTACACTTATTGCATCGTTTAAAACACTTAATGTAGGATACAGCTATTTAATAAACTAAATATGACTAGAGAATAAAAATATACTTTGTTTAAAACGGTAATATAAACAAATAATTTTGTATAACTTCAAAAAATTGTGTTTCTTTTTAATTAATGCTAATCTTTATTTTAACTACACTATTATGATTTGCAGATAAGCAAGCATAACTTCACATGTGATTGAATGCAGTCAACGTTTTTAAAATTGTAACGCATCTTACAAAATACTCTTTGTACGAAATACATTTTGTATGGATTACAGTACAGATAAAAGAGACTATAATGTTTAAGTACTATTGTGTACACATGTACATAGTCGATGATATTGTATGCATGATTTTATATGTACATGTAGTAAAATGTTTATATAAAAATAAATTACATAAGTTGAAATGGTTAATTACATTTTTTCTATAAAATCATTAATATGGGATAAAATCAATCAACAGTGCTATATATAAACAGTGACTAAATCTCCAATGAGTTCATATGAACCTTTATTGATTTATTTTGTGTTATTTTGTTATTGAAGGTTAACCTTTCAGTTATAAGAAAATTTATTTTTCTATTTGACAATATATTTGTTTTAAATTACGGCGGTTAAAAGTGATCGTCTCTCTCTTTATCTGTTTAGCCTCCGGAACTACCGTAAGGTATTACTTCAGAGGATGAATGAGGATGATATGTATAAAT
>JAAAKQ030162069.1:0-12695 GCA_010016005.3 Zanna intricata | reverse complement strand
TCAACGCACGCACGCGCACACACAAGGTACGCTTTTTTAACACTTCCTTAAAACATATTTCTTAAGACAATTTTCTCAAGACAATTTTCTCAAGAAAATTTTCTTAAGACAATTTTCTTAAGACAGTTTTCTTAAGACTTTTTTCTTAAGACGTTGTGACGTCACAGGGAAAAAAATGGCCGACGGGGAAAAAGGGAATTTCCCACAGGGAATTTCCAAGATGGCCGACGGGGAAATAAGGGGAAAAGGGAATTTCCTACGGGGGAAAAGGGGGAAAACGGGAATTTACCACGGGGAAAAAAGGGAAAATGGGAATTTCCCACAGGGAGAAAGGGAAAAAACAAGATGGCCGACACTGCGACACTAGCGCTCCTAGCGGCGAACTGGGGGTACTAGTGGCGCAGTATGCCCACTTAAGCACTACTCATAAGCTTGAAGCTTGTGCTTGGAGTATAAAATGGAATTTTTTGTTTTTTATAAATATCATTTTTAACTGGGATTCGAACCCGGCACCTCCGGATGAAAGACCAAGACGCTATCACTCAACCACGGAGATTGGCAGTAACGAAATGGACAGACGAAATTTCCAATATTTTTTAAGTTTATATGCTAATTTTGGTATATTTTTTCACATCTAACAAGAAATTAAATAAGAAAAATCATCATTAAATTGACAAATTATTACTTAGAGGAAATGGATTTAAACGTTTTTATTGGAACTTATCATACAATAGAGCTAAATTAATAAAAAATTAAAAGATGTGAAATAAATAGTAAATATTAGGTACATATTTTTAAAAGCCATTGTAATAATTTTGTATGAAGATTGACTACAGAGTGACTTTAAAATATACCTGTCTAAACAAACCTCGCATCATCATTTTCATCCAATTGCTCAGATATTCAGCAGCTTCACATGCAAAATAATACATACGCAGACTTAATGTGCAAAACTTGTTTTGTTAACTTTTACTCTTCAACATTAAGAACCAGTCATCGCGGAAAAGATATCATATATTACATCATTGGTCTTAAATATTGAGAACCTTTCTGAGGTCATGCCAGAAACGATTCCCCCTTCTCCTTCACAGACAACTAAAACAATTGTCCAATCTTTAATGAAACCATATCTTCCGGGAAAGAATTCATACATCACTATAAATATTTTGTTGTAAAATTTAATGAAATTAAATGTTTTGTTTAAATATATTTAAATATATGTTTAAACATACTGAAAATTAAATATTTAAAATTATAATTACCTTTATATTACACCGACATTTTCTTTTCAACATTAAAAGGTAAACAATTTACATTCAACCTTAATACTTAGTGCATAATACATTTAAATAGTTTTTTTTAAAAGCAAAGCTTCTTAACGCAGTCTTCTGGATGGGGAGTCAATTACGAATTATTAACAATTACGAAAAAACGAGCGTCACGTAAAAGCGTCACGAGAAACCTGATTCCCCCATTATGCCTACCGCTTGTTATATATAAATATAACACCCGTGTTCGGTAAACGCTCACACTCTCACTGTCACTCACTCACTCCTACATACAGTTTATGCGTACGCGCGCATTTCCTCTGTCTCTTTCACCCGTTGTCTGTGTTACAGAGTGATGTATTACTGCTGAAAATATGTTAGTTCATATTTCTTATTAATAAAAAAAAAATCTTATGTGGACACCATATGACTTCCCCGTGTACGCCTACTAAATTACATATACACATTTTTGGCTGTATGTCATTTAAACTTATTTCATTTGAAAATGAGACACGATCCTCCAATTCTTTAATAAAGTGGACAGTTACATAATTGTTAAAATATTAGTTATCATTAACATCAAATATTTAACAATTATTAATTCAGCAATCTTATATGAAATACAGGATAGAGTAAAAGTCCCTTTATTACTCGTATTACTAGATCAGTATTATTCGTATCTTCGTGAGTCGCTGATTAACAAAAGTTTCAGATTTCTAATGTGCCATACAAATAAAAGTTAAAAATAATTTTAAACTATTCGTTTAGTGAACTCCTGTATACTTGTTACAAATGTTAATTTCGACCTTGCGGTGTAAAATATTCAGTTTTTATTATTGGATTATTTGCTGAATAATCAAAAATTATAAACTAACAATTATACAAGAAAAAAGATATAGATCTCAAATAAGAAATATATCTCAAAAAAACGACAAGAAGATGAATATGAAGAGGAAGAAGATGTAAAACTAAAGAAAAAATAAAAAGATTAAGAGAGGATGATGAATAAAATAAAGAGAGAAAATTTGAAAACTACAGCCCGTGGGTACAAATTAAGATGCGAAGAATTATATCAAACCAAAGAACGATTAAATGATTGGCAACAAATAATAAATAAACGAAATGATGATCAATTCTGACTTAGAGAGAATATTGTCCAATAATATCAGAGAAGTAATGAACTAAAATATAAGTATTTTTTGCAGTTTATTAAAGATCGGGAATGTATGTCTCAGTATATATATTTATTTGTTTTTTTTTTTTTTTTTTTTTTTGTGAGGGTGTATTTTTCAGTCACTCTGCAGTTAACTTTAATGTAGACAAAATTAAACAGAAATTCCAGAATAATTAAATAAAATTAAATACAAATCAACTAGGAAATCCAAAAATAATACGATTATAAATTTAATTTTCAATTAATATTAAATAATCATAAGCTCCAAATTTTCATTAATTAAAATTTTATTTAGCTATAACTCTGGAACCAATGAAAATAAGTACCACTTGCTATATCGCTGCAAAGCTCTCAATGAGGGTTTATTACTGCAGTTAAGAAAAAGTCCAAAATTCAAATTTTTGGGGATTTTGGGTCGTTTTGGACACTTTTGGTTCAGTCGTTTGCAACCAAATAAGAGGTACACAATTATATGTTACAACAGGTTTAAATACAAGATTTCAATATCTTACAGGTAATCGTTTTTGAGTTATGCGAGACACATACATACATATATACGTACAGATGTCACGCCGAATCTAATCAAAATCGATTCAGGGATGATCAATTCAGGGATATTTCCGTTGAAATCTGAAAACCGAAATCTTTCGCGATCACAATACTTCCTTCACTTGGTTGAAGGAAGAAATTAATCATTTTGCTCCATCAATAATTCATATGCTATGGCGGAAGTAACTTCGCTATCTCGTGTGTCTACGTAATAACAAACTTGTTTTAATTTTTTATTTACATTTTAAATTTAAATTAATAATTTAGAATAGTAAAATTCTGGTAAAATTTAGATTCAATTTATTTTATAAATTTTTTCTCCAAAAATAAATATTAAAAAAATCTCCACACAAACAAAATTTATTCATTGAAAAAAACCAGCACTCCCAAGGAAACCACTTGATATTACATAAATTTTTTTTTATTAAATAATTTTTAAACAAAAAACATTTTTAATAACTTTTATAATAAACATAATATTTTTTTTTCTAAATAGGAGAATTCCTATACCAAAAAAGATTTCACGGAAAGTTACAACTTTTTTCTTTTTTTTTAAATAACAAATCTAAATTGCTTAAGCTTTGTAGAATACATTTTACAACCAACCTTAATATTTATCAAGCAGTACATGAATTCCACTTGATCTGTTCTGGAAAGTTTAACTCCCAGCGCAACAGTGTAAAATTTGTCCTGCAAAAATCAAATAACATTAAAAAAAATCAGATGTGGATATCACAAGTGATCCTTGTATGCCTATTAAAGTACACATACATTTTTAAAAGTACATAAAATTTTATTTCACTAATAACTTCTAATTTTATCTTTTTTTTTTCCTTTTTTTTTTTATTGCAATATTGAATTATTATTTATTTTAAAGTGTTTTTACCATCAAATGTTAATAATTATTAATAAATTAATATATTTAATTTTTTTTTAATTTAAAAAATAAATTGAAAAAAGTGAAAAGAAAGGAAAAAAGAGATAAAGTATGATTCGAATCGAATCTGTCCTGTCTGCCCTTATAAGACCCAAATATTTCATTAATTAAAATTTTATTTGGTTACTCTAGAACCAATGAAAATAAGCACCACTTATGATATAACTTGAAAATCTCCAATGAGGGCTTATTACTGTAGTTAAGAAAAAGTCCAAAATCCAAATTTTCTTGGATTTTTTTGGACACTTTTGATTCAGTCGATTGCAACCAAAAGGGGAGGTGCACAACTAGATGTTACAGCAGTTCTAAATCCAAAATTTCAACATTGTACAGCTAATTGTTTTTGAGTTATGCGAGATACGTACATACGTACGTAAGTACAGACGTCACGCCGAAACTAGTCAAAATGGATTCAGGAAAGGTTAAAACGGATATTTTTATTAAAATCTGAAAACCGAAATTTTTCGCGATCACAATACTTCCTTTACATCGTACAAGGAAATAATAATTAATAACAGGTACCATTCGCCAGATGATATGGCTGTTTTTATACCTGTACATAATTATTTGGATGTAATAAATAAATCCACGATAGCACTTCAAAATTATTCATCGAATGGTTTGTAACCATCTAACTTCAAATATATGGGTAAACAGTTATATTTGGCTTTTAAGATGGACGTAATATTTCTGATCGCGTGGAGAGAATTGTCGTCAATGATAACTATATTATTTCTGTTGCCAATAAGCGAAATTTCTCCGCTTTTTATTAATCGACAAGTTCTCTTGGGATGATGAAATTGACATCGTTAGCAACAAAATCAAACCGTACTATTTTTCTTCCAAGAGCCTTAATAAAACGCTAAAATTATCATTATTATTAACTACTTATTATGCCTACGTATATTCCGGTTCAAAACATATAATTTGTGGAGCTGTCTCAGAAAGTAAGATGTGTTATCGTTGTTTAGAAAATTAAAACTATTAACTTAACCTTGTGGGTTCTTATTAGTGAATGTACAATTTTTCTTTTTATCAGAATAAAAAGAATAGTCATTTATTCTTTCAAAAAAATAAAAATGATATCATTCTCTTCAAAACCAGATAAAAAAACCATTTTCGAATAACTCAACCCGATATTTCTGAGCAGTTTGCGCATTCCTGACATTTACCTTCCTCTAAACAATAATGTTTGTTAGTTTCTAACTAAGGAGGAGTTGAGATAAGAGATCTTGCGAAGCATGGAAGGGTTCGCAACAGCTCTTATTTTTGATAAAAATGCAGGGATAGTAATTTTATCAGATAAATGTAGCTCTTTAACAGCTACATTTATCTGATTTATCATTTTTTAGCTGCCATCTGTCAACAGCTAGAAAAGCTGTTCACAGATGGCACGTCTCCGAAGAATCGATTACAATGCTAGTAACGGTACTGACCATTCTTCATTAACTAATAAAAATCCTTCTATTTTTTTGTCTTTCACTGGTAAAATATAAGCTCTGATATGATCGTCAGCTCAATAAGCAGTCTTAGAAATGACACAATGGGTGGGTTATATTACAATCTTTTCTTTAATAATTATAACGTTCTTATTACCAGGAATCATACTGTGTTGTGGTATCTCTCCATTTTAAAATCTATTAGGGAAATAAAATAAAAAATAATCTAGGAATGAAAAAGTATTCACTGTATTCATTGGATAATTTAAGTTTTTATTTAAGTATATTGTTATTTTTTGAATGTGTAGCGTAGAAACTTTATCCGGTACATGTCTAAAGTTAAAAACAAGAAATTAAGTACTTTCTTCCTGGATAAAAATTATAATGATAATAAAAATGGTAACAGAAAAGTTTCTGTAAGTTCTGTGCCTGAATATAAAAGAATGATATTCAATTTTTGGTGCTTTTCCGTTTTGAGTTTTAATACCTTGTGTATTAATGTGATTATGGTGACACAGGATAGTCCGTAAATGTTTGGAAATTTTTTAAAAGACCATAAATTTATTTATGTACTTTACAAGAAGATGAAAATAGAGGTTTCTTTTGGCCGCTAGAATTTATAAATAAGCACTCTGTTAATTTAAACTGTATCATCACAGATGCAGAAGCTGCATCTTTGTAAAAAGTAATAACCATTTTTGAGGAAACGTAAAATGTAAACCTTTAATATTGTAAACATTTAAGATTACATGAATCTGGGAAAATTTAATTGAACGTATTTATAAAATCATCCGTCTGAAAATTATATAGATTAGTAGGCAGAACAATTCAACTAACTTCTTTTCTTTTTTTTCATTAGTTTTTTTTTTTGCCCAATTGGCAAGATCTAACTCTGGGGAACACCCGGCTTAGCATCCACTCTGGCATAGAAACTTCAAGCCAGAGCCACTGAGACTTGGCCTTTCGCCACTGACACCTGCAAAAGAAAGTTGTAAAGACATTGTACCATTTGTTACACGAAAGCGTGTAGCAAACTAAAACATAAGAGTATGATGATTCTAATTCAATTTAATTTAACGCAATCCATCCGAGAAAAACACTTCTTCTTTACTTTACATAAAAATGAAGTAAAAATAACTTGAAATACAAAACTTATAATATTTTAATAAAAAGATAAATTTATCTTATAAATAAAAATTTTCAAAGAATACGTTAACGCTATATTAAATCTTCATCAAGTAGAATAGAAAAAATATTTGTTAACTCAATGTATTTCTTTAATAACCAGATAAATTGCTGTCTGTTGAACTACTGTCAATGTTCTCTAAATTTATTACAATATCTTCAATAATGTTTTCACACAAACTTTCTGCTTTTCGTGCTTTTTTCTTCTTTAATACAATTTTTCGTGTTTAGTATAATTTTTTCAAGCATTTTCATCTATTCTCTTAACACCTTCTGTCAATAGATTTTTTACATCAATTAACTTAAATGATGTTATTTCCATTGTAGCCTCTAACATGTGCCCGTATCAATTCTCTTCGATTAAAATTAAGTACTATGAAGGAAGATGTAAAACGACACATTTTTTTTTTTTTTGCTTTTGCCATTTCATCTACTTGATAATTAATATAGTTTTCTTTGATTATTTTACTATTTTTAAAAATTCTACATTTAATTCTTAATACTCTTAATTTCTTTCTTATTTGAGGGTTCAGGCAATGGTATGGCTCATTATTCATTACTACGCCTGATTTTTCAGCAAAAATTTCGACAACTTTTTTAAACCACTGCATAAAATTGTCACCATTCATTTCATTACAATACTTTTGTGAAGACTTGGATTCAAATATCCATAAAAAACCGTTCAAAAACTCAAATTCACTTATTTGTCATATCCAGCAGGAGAATAATATCGTTATTTCCAGCGGAGGTTTACACCCAATTAAAATCCTTTCATAAAAGCATCTTTTGTGTTTTGATTTCCTTCATCCACCCATACCCTTTTTCCATACCTCACTCATCTTTTAGTCTCCGAAACTACCGTAAGGGATTATACTTCAGAGGATGAATGAGGATGATGTGTATGAATGTGAATGAAGAACCTGAATTGTCTTGTACAATCTCAGGTCGACCACTCCTGAGAAGTGTGGTTAATTGAAACCCAACCACCAAAGAACAACGGTATCCACCGGTGTGGATACTTTTCTCCCGCATAAACTCAACTTTCATCTACATTATAAATTAATTGCATTACCCTCTTCACAAGCTTAGTTTTTCTAAAATATTCGTTACGCCATGAAATAATATCTTCGCGTACATCAATAAAGAATTATTTTTCTGGACATGAAACGAAATCCATTGATTTTAAAATACGATGTAAAACACTTCTAGAAAAGTTCGGCAGTTCAGAATCGGTGTTCACGGCATTTAATATTTTTTTCAAGTTAGGAAGCTCGTACTGAAATAAAACGAATAAACCTTTATTCTGATAACGGTTTTAGTAAAAAGTTCCAACTTTTCAATTGTTTTCACACGCTTTCCAGTCTTTTTGGGCTAAATTATTTATCATCAATTTTGTGTTTCTTTATTTTATGAAAAATTGTTCTTTCGCTAATACCTATTCCACTACGTTCTTTCCGAGCAATGTCTACCTACGGCAGCAGTTTCAGTGTTACCTCGTTTTAAGGTTATGCATACGTTGATAATTATTTTTTTCGGAGCTATTTTTTTCGGTTTTCCCAGTTTATATTTCACGACAGAATCATTCATTACTAAAATCCAATTGGCACAAAAGACAGGGTAAATTAAAATTAATGAAAATAACACTGAATAAACTGTTATAAAAATGAACTATAAAACTCTATCGTATCGTATGAAATAACACGATATCACAAACTGAAATTTACTTTCTTTCATTGAACTGAATAGTGCTGTGAAGCATTACAAATGATTTTATCGTTATTAAACACAATAACAAAGACTCATCAAATTTGTAATTGCTTAGCATTGGCGTGTCACAGCGCCAGACAAGTGATAGCTTACAGTATATTAGTATATGCATAAGACCAATAATTGCACCTGCACGTGAGAGTGACAGAATAATTCAGCCTAATTTACTGAGATATAACTCATACATGCTGAATCATATCGGCTGCACCGTTCTGTGACAAGGTGTATAGTTAATTATAAGCATTCAATAAAATTTTCGCTTATTTCCTTTACATTGAAGAAATTTTTCTTAGACATGAAGAAAGAATTAAAAGGAATCTAATCCTTCGTTTTTTTTTTTTTTTGTTTTTTATAAATAGTTAATCTTTAACTCAAGTATAAAAATAAGCCACTGTTTTACAGTTTTAGGATTTAAAACGTTTTTAAACTTACTTTTTAGTGCACAAAATAATTGTAATGTTAGAGTACTTATTTTATTATAGTTTAAAATGCATAATTCAATGCTTTTCAACGGTTTCACGTCTGTATGTATCTTGAACAGTAGATCTAACTTTTGTAGCATTTCAGTTTTTATATTTTATATTAAAACACGTACGTAAGCAAAATACATATTACAATTTTTCGATGAATAACAACGAAATTTACCTTTAATATAATTCTATTTCAAGATTTTTCCCTATTTACGAAGAAATGATTAAAAAAGAATCAATAAAAAATATAAAATACCAAACTGATAACATATTGAAAAAGTTTGTCAGATAACAGTTCTTCTTCTGGGTTATAAAATATTCTTTTTGCACAAACGTAAGCGAATCATTTCTTTGAATTCTGCCTTGTATTTTCATGTTTACTTATCTCATGTTACCATCAGATCTAACGTAATAATAAACTACATTATTGTATTAAAATACTTTTCGACCACATTTCTAATTATGTTATTAGAGCCTAATCTAACAAGAGCCAACAATTTTATTTGTAAATACCAGGGTAGAAGTAGTAGTACTAGCAAATAAATTATATCGCAAGAGCGATTGAAAGCATTATAAAGTAAACTTTGAAAAAGTAATATTTTATGAATTTTGTTTTGGATTCTAATGAACAATTATGAACAAAATGTGATGTAGTGCTGCCGTGGTTAAAATCAACATCTGGACAACTAATTGAAAATATAGCATGAACGATAAATAACGAATAAAATTTCAACATTCAGTACTAAAGATAAATATTTAACAGTCCGCAAGCACTGTGTATTTATATATATTTGTTGGAGTGAGTGTGTGTGTGTGTGCGCGTGCCACTCTAAAAATGTTTACTCGTATGGTACTTATACTCACTTACAATCAGAAGACTTACCTTAAATACATTTTTTGAATCAGTAACAATGAAGTCAGGTTGATTAATTATTTCGTCATAATAAACGATGGAATTGTAAACTAGTACATCAGTTCTTGGAAATCCAAGTCCTATGTCGTATTTATAGTTCATCAAGGAGTATCCGCTGGGTAATAAATACATAAATATTATTATGAGAAAATGAAAATCCATTTTTTCTTAATAAACGTTTAATGGAATTAATGTTCTAAAACAAACTGATACGTTGAATGGAAAGAAAAATTCTCTCATTCTTGATAAACAGATGTTATTAAAACAAATAAAACACGGCATTATTTATATGGAAAATTAATACGACATAAAAAAAATCCAAGTAATGTTGTTTTAAACAAAATATAAACTATGTTAAATGTTCAGTATGCTTAGTCATAGTCATATGTGAGAACGCTCGCACACATATATACACACACACACACACACACACACGCACACAAATGCCACATGAAACTATAAATTTGCAACCTGCAACGTAAATATACAAGATTATTCGAGTTAACATTATTCAAATTTTAAAATATTAGTAAATCTTGAAAATAATTCATCCATCTTAAAGCCGACACTTGGACCTCAACTCTAAAACTATCACTCCATGAAATAATTTTATTATTTTGAAACCAATAACAACCAAGGATCACAAATTTAACACAAATGACGAATCACAGACAAATAACAATAAAATTGATATTAAAGAAGTGCTTCAATCTGAAAGTGCTTCATCTTAAGTGCTATCTTAAAGTGCTTTATTGTGCTGGCACATATTTCTTATACGGTGAACCTCCACCATTTTTAAAGTTGTACCTGACAATTTGTGTCTTTTATCCAAATTACTTGAATTAAATTGCCAAAAATGTAACAATTCAAAAACATCATATTAAAAATTATAAATGTAGGAATAATAGGAATGTTGTTTTTTTTTTAATTAACACGTTAACAAATTACAGATGATTAATCGTACTCCTTTACATCTGAACAAATACACAAAACAAACAGTTTATACCATTACAATGAATTTAATTAAATTTACACTATAATTCATTCATTTGTTTCCATTACTAAGCTTGAAACAGCGTGACTTTAATTTTCATAGTAGTAACTCAGTTTTTTTATTTACTAATTTAATACGAAAATAATTTTTAATTGTTTTATTTCCCTAAAATTTTTAATCTACTTAAGGATCAATCGAGCCCTATTATTTATTTTTTTTTTTTAATGTTGGATTATTAAAGCTTTTTGATATACATTATCCGTCAATAAATTATATTTGTTTAAGAAGATAATTACTCGGTAAATTTCAGATGGAAAATATATACTTCTTCAATCCACAAAAACTAGCTACACTCACAGCTAAGATATATGAGGATTTAGATAGTTTTCTACATTTTTAAAAATTTCAATTACACTTTCTGTACATGCACTATATTAACGTACATGTACCTATATTTTAAGTTAACATATAACATAAAATATATGCTTTTTCGTTTTTAAATTTCAGCGCCTGTTGAAATCGACGGGAAATTAAAGGTAAAGATAGTTATTCGTACTTTTTAGTTCTCGCCACTTCAAAAAGAAGAAACCTAACGATTTAAAAACAATATTATTTATTTTTTAGTTTACGGGTATTTTTAAGCCATTTTTTATTTTTTACAGGTCTTCAAAAACAATTCTACTCGTACATAATTATTTATGTAATATATTATATCTGAAGGCGAAAAGCCAAAGAAGAAAGTAAACATTAGTACAAAAAATAAACTGTGATATTTACAGTTGTTTAAAGAACGCAGCAGTTCAAAATATAATAAAAATTTCCATTTTTTTATTTACGTATTTTTAAATTAAATCAATTATTAATAGATTTGAATATCCGCATTAATTGACTATAAAAAAATGATAATAAAGAAAGGAAAATTCATTAGTAGAATCAAGTACGTATAAAGAAAGTTTGAAATAAATTTAACTAATTAGATTTATTCACATAATCATGAGAAAAACTAATTTTTTAACACCTATTTTTTATTAAATAGAAAAAATTATTCTAATAATTTTACGAAAGCTAAATTATGTACATATTCATTTTATTATTACTTTTTTTTTTACTTCACCGCTATACCAGGAAAATTAAAAAGTAAGTAAGTAAAATTAAAAAAGTAAGCGGGAAAGTAGCGGGAGAGTTTCCCGCTATAGCTTTAGAAGGAAAAGTATTGTAGTTGATCCAATTTGGGCATTTTGGGTAAATGCGATTTTCACCAGATATTTTTATTTTAACACCTAAGGAACCCAAAAAGCCGGATGGAAATGTTCGTATGTACATGTGTGTGTTCGGTGTCGCACCCTAAATCACCTATTTCTCCAGAATCACTCCACCGATTTTGACCAATCTTTGTCGGATTATGCCTATGTATGGGGCATTGATGCCATTAAATTTTCAACTTAAAAGGTTGTGGGGTAAGGCTGTAGAACAAAGTCACCCTCATATACAAACAACAAAGTCACCCTCGTAAATCGATTTTCGCTTAATTCAGTTCTTAGTTTTGTTAGGCACATTTGTTAACAACTAAAGATAATAACATTTACAAAAACGTTTTGCAAAATCGCACTCCCACGCAAAAAAAAATTCTCTAAATAAACTAGTGGCTAAATAGATATACTGTGTCATTAGTACCCCCCCTCTCAACAAGGAGCGCTTGTGTAGCACTCACGTTCAGCTTCTGTAGTTGCCTGCTATGTTGTGATGTCATAGGTGACCGGTAGAATTAAATAAATGAATGATATTTAAAGCCCAAAAAAGTATTTAAAATAACCCCTAGTACCGTCATACCGGTTTTTTCCCTCTACCTCCCCGGATAGGACCAACAATTAAATATTACGCAATCCTTTTTTTTTTTTTTTATCCCCCCTCTCCGGGTCGGGCCTCCAATTAAGTATTGCTCAACCCGGGAGGGGCTGCTTCTCTGTTGGGTTCGACAGAGAGCGGACTCAGGAAAACA
>JAAAKQ030162058.1:2173-12696 GCA_010016005.3 Zanna intricata | reverse complement strand
GCTGCAAGAAGTCAGCATCTTAACAGTTGTCATGTGTAAATCTGTTCCACTGGCTGCTAATTCTGAATTTAAGTCTACAGCAGAAAATTTTTGATCAAAAGTTTATTTTTTCTCACTAATAACCAATACTCTGTAATTGAGCATTTTTCTTTTATAGCCACACTTGCCCATAATTTGATGTGAAAAGGAACAAGTTTCTTTAAATTGTTTTAAAATAGCATTCTCTATTCCCAATCCAACACCATACTCAGAAGCTCTTTGTTGTCTCATATGCTCAGAAAAAGACAATTTTCAAATGCTTTCTTGGAGTTATGTCCAATTATTATACATTCCAGACACAGAACAAAAAATACAAAATATGATTGATTTTGTAATAAAATATTAAATAAACTTTCACAAAACACTGTTTACAACATAAATTGCTAAGAATGGGTGTGATCTATCAGTGCAGTCACAACATAATAATAAAAAATTTTTGTGTTTGTATTAATTTGCATGTGACTATTTAGCAGACGCAATGATTACAACAGGACTAGCATATGTAAACTCCTACATTCATGTTTACATTAACAAGCATGTTGACAAATAAAAAAAAACAACTACAATATCATAACAGAATCTCAGTGAAACAAAATCGCAAAATAATCAAGCAAATTTGATTTACCTGAGATCCTAAAACATCTAGTTAAACTGCACCAAATAGCAGAATCACAACACAGTGAGATACAAAGAATACATAAAAACTATTTCAAAGATAACTTCACTGAAATAAGTCACATTTGTAGTAATGTATAAGAACTTATGAATTCTGAAAGTCAAAAACTAGACACATTTGAGAAGCTTAAAATATACAAATCGTATAAACCAAGAATCTAGGATACTTCAATAAGTAAAGAACAAAACTTAAAATATGAAGTACCAAGATGAATCCTCCTCTTACTCCATTAATGGAGATATTAAAATGTTAGTTCAAGATTTGTACATGCTTGAAAGCTCAAGAGTTTAGAAATATAAAAATTGGTTATCAACTCATTGCTTGGCACTCAAATGTGAGTTGTGCAGAACAGTAATTAGCAATTTAAAAATTTTAACTTATCCGTGTTCCTGCTTATGAAGATGCAATTTTTTTTAAAAAAGTCATTTATTTTAAAAAAAATATGTACTTCTATTAAACTTGACAATAGAACTGTACTTTTCTTTTACAAAAACAATATTACTCTATCAACAAGTTTAAAAATATTACTAATGAAAGAATTTTAAAAACCTGAATTTTCTGCATCTTCATTCAGAGTAAACATGTGCTCATATGAATTTCATTAACAGCTTCTCAATTGTGGTTTATTTTGTATATTTAATGCCTAACATATTTAGTTTAATGATACTTTCTGTTTATATTGTAAATGATAGTATCTATTTTATTTTATAATTATAATAGTTTTATGATGCTGCTTTATCACAGTTTCCCTTGATCCATCCAGGCAATTAATTATAGCAACAGTTACTTTTTTAAAATTTAAATTAGATACCAGGCTGGTCTAGTGGTTAACACAACATTGCAAATCAGCTGATTTTGAAGTTGAGAGTTCTAAGATTCAAATCCTAATAAAGGCAGTTACTTTTATACGGGTTTGAATATTAGATCATGGATACTGATGTTTTTTGGTGGTTGGGTTTCTATTAACCACACTTCTCAGGAGTGGTCTTCATTCATCCTCTGAAGTAATACCTTATGGTAGTTCTGGAGGCTAAACAGAAAAAGAGAAGATTAGATTCCTATCTATTATTGACATTATTATGTACCATCAGAATAAACTGTTTATTTATGAACACAAAGATTATGAAGTTAAAAAAAAGGATTGGTTAATCTTTTATGAGTTTTCATTATTTCAAAATTTTATAAATCTTTCAACTGGACAGAAAATATGATATTTCTTGGAAAATTGTATTGTAGTTGCAAGTTTGAGAGTAAACAACTGTTAAAGTTCTTAAAGAAATAAAAGATATAACAATCAATAGAATGAAAAGGAAGTTGCTAGTCACTACTTTGAACTTCTACACTTCATTCACATTCATACATATCATCCTCTAAGTAATACCTTACGGTAGTTCCGGAGGCTAAACAGAAAAAGAAAGAAAGATTTTTAACTTAAAAGAAAGCTCTGTAAAGGCATATATAAATTAAAAAACAAATATAAAAATTTAATCAAAATTAACTTAAGTTTAATTAAATTAACTTTTAATTTATTCAACATTATTAAATTCAAATTTTACATTTTAAATAGAATTATTTAAAAAAATTAAACTGTTGTATATAACGTCAGATTTCAAGAGTAGAAAGGTCAGATTTGACAGAGCTTTTCAGTTATTTTGGTGTGCATTTTAGATATAAACTGTGTGAAAACTAAACAAAGTGCATAATTATTTAATCTTAAACATTTTAAAAAATGGGTTTTTTTTGTACCTTCTTTGTAATAGTCTAAAATTAATGTGAAAATTGAATTCTGCCTACATAAAGACTTATAAAATTATGCATAGTACATAATTTAGTATAGTAAATGGTACATAAATTTATTGCAAAATACAAAAATATTACCACCACCACTTTTAAGTTAGATTTATACCTTCAAGTGACATCTGTAACATTAAGTTTTGAAAATTTTATAAAATAAATACTTTATTCAATTTAGGTAATAATTATGCAATATATTAGTCATGTTAGAAGAGGCAAGTATACATACTTTGGTAAGAATTACAAAACAATATTTGCAAAGGGCCTTGATCCTTGTTTTATTACATATGAGGTTTTATTTCATAGTAACTAGTTTTGTGAAACTAGGATTTAAGCAATACAAGAAATTTACTTTATACACATATTTTTTGATATTAAACATATACTCAAACCTTTTTCAGAACAATAAGGAGTTTGATATTTCTGTAAACGGTATTTTGATTAATGATTAAAACTTCAAAAAAACATACATTTTGTTTGTGTATTTGAAACAACTAATCATTCATATCACAAAATTTGATTTAAAGATAATTGCGGACAAAGAAAATCGATTCTCATGATAAAAATCTTTTTTAATATTTCCATCGATAGCCTTGATGCCTCGAAATGACTCTATTTCGCGTTACTTAAAAATGCTTTTTTTATACGGTTATTTGTAGGTATTATTTCATATAAGAAAAATGTATTATAATCAGTTAGGTTAATCATACTAAAAGATTATAATTAAAAAATATGATTGCGATTATAATTTTTAATTAGGTCACTACCAGAAATCGATTGTAATTTGCAGTTTGTTTCGACCATCGAGGAAGTGACACCTAGCAAGTTGAAAGTCGTGATAGTTCTAGTCTAATTTCCTCGTTAGAAAATAATTGCATTATTTATTTTGTATTAATATCTTATGACATAAAACTATGAAAAGGTGGGATGAAGATTTATTGATGTTCTTTTGATTAAATTTGCTTGATTATTCCAAATAAATTTGTGTAATAATACTAACCAATAATCTCTCTTAAACGAGATGTTAATTTCTCAGTTACAATAAAAAATACAATGTTTATTACGGGATACTGATATGAAATGCTTCCTTTTTGGAAAAAAACCGGAAATAAGAACAAATCACCAATATCTTCTCCAGGAAGACAAGTTAATGGTTCAGTAGAATCTCCAGTAGATGGATTTGCTAACCGTGAACCGTGTTGTTTGGGACCGTTATCTAATTTTGTGTGTGATAAAAAAGGTAAAATATTTGAGTGATTTTTTTTTTTACTGATATTTAAGATTATATTGATTATTAGTTAACCTACAATGTACGCAGTTAAATTAATTTGGAAAAAATTGTTTAAAATTTTAATTTTTACTTCTTTCCTGAACATTTTGATTTTGCATTTTTAGTGACTAATAAACATTAGTCATTACATTATTAACAGTTTTTGAAAGACTGGTAAATATTTAAAAACTAGTTTAAATTAGATGTTGGGCGATGAAGTTATTTTAATACTAACTTAACTGAGACTCCAGCGATTTGGATTTATAACAATTTTGCTGTAGAACTGCACTCAGATCTTTAGTTTTTTTTTATTGGAACTGGGTGATCGAAGCAGAATAAAATGAAATGTTGCTTTTAGTATGAAGTAGTATCTAATCTTTTTTTTTTTTTTTTTTGTTAAGTCAAAATGAAGGTTCTTCCTAAGCATGTTAATTGAAATTAAATGGTGGAAATTTAGGTATTAAATTACCCTTTACGTCGAAACTTTTTAGTTTTAAGTTATACTAAGTTATGAGTTACATCTCATTTTATGAAGGTATACATATATCTTACTTTTACTGCTTATTTCTTTTAATGCATTTTGTATTTAACAAGATTAGTATATTTAGAACTTTTTATGATAGTTTTTATTTCATTTATTTTTTACTTTTACCTTATTTTCTATTTTAGTCAACTTACCAGATTATTGTCAAGTTACATATATATTAGTAAATGATTGTTTTATTTGTAATTTTTGAATTTATAGACTACTGCCTGTTTATAGTTATTGATAATGAATTTTATATCCCACTCTTTTTTTGAGTTAATGAATTTTTTGTTCCTTATATTTAACCTAATATGATTTCTGCAATTCTTTGCTTTTCACCTACTTGAAAATTTTTCTCAAACCAAATTCACTAATTGTGGATGACCTTGTGCTTTTTCATGATTCTGCTCTAAACCTCTTTATTGCAAGTTAATCTTAAAATCTGTTTATCATATTTTATTACCATACCATTTTCAGAATTCTTCTGTAATAACACTTCTCTTAACCTCTATTCTTTGTTTATATAGTCACTCTTTCATCCATATTTTACTGTAAAATGCCACATTCAGTACAAATATTTTATTGAAACTTATTTAGATTTTCATTACAATTCATCAATGAAATCAAAATGTTCATACATATTTTGAGAAAATGTGAACTTAAATTTTATCAATAGAAACTGAAATATTTTATTGTTTCACCATTTATTGTTGAATCACTGGGATCAAGTGGAGGGAAAACTAAACATTTTGATATTCAGTTTGGAAGACTGAAACATAAAAGGATTTTATATTATGACTGTATGTAACTAAAATCTTATAAATTCCTAAATTTATGATAATTTCATGAAAGATATTCATATTAAACATCATATATATTTATTTTTAAATATTCATTGAAATTGGATATAAATATTCATAGATATTGATATTCATATTTAAATTTCATAGAAAATTTCAAGGGACATTCATAAACTGTTAGGAAAACAAATGAAAATGGACAGAGACTTATCAGTCTCTGTAGAAACGACTACCTAATCTGGAAATTAACATATTTCATGAAGAAATCTCAAAACCTGTAACGTAAAAGGAGAATGGCCATTAGATCATGTCTATATGGACAAACACTACACAAAGAGATCCACAATGTAAAAGTCCTGTAAGGAGTAGACACAAGCTCATATCACTACGTAGTCAAAATTAAAATTAAATTCACTCCCAAAAGAAACAACAAAAGCAAGCCATAACAATCATGGATAAACTTGAAGACCTAGTCAACAACCTTAAACAAATACAGAAAAATTGGCCCCAATAAATCTCCATAAAAAGCATCAGTGGTGGAATGCGAATGCAAAGAAACAGTGGAGGAGAGACTTCAACCATGACTTTACATCAGTCCCAAAAATCTTAAACATCCTTCAAGAATCTAGTAAAACAAAGAAAAGAAACCCCACCTAACTCTAATAAAAATTAAAAGACAACTCCATAAAGACACACTGAAATCAGTACAAGAAGAATTCATCAAATCGTATTCGAGAGACTATCTCTTAAAAAAACCACTCCAAAAATACGAACACCCAACCCTACTAATCAAGAATAAAAACCATATTCTGGCAAATAACAATAAAGAAAATGCAGTAATTCTAGCTAAATATTTGAACAAACTGCTACATCACGAAGAACTGACAGAACTCATAAACTTTGATACCCCTCTCTCACTCTCTCTCCCCCTCTGTCTCTCCCCTTTCTCTTTCTCTGTTTAGTCCTTGGAACCACAGTAAGGTGTTATTTTCAGATGATGATGAATGAAGATGATATGTATGAACATAAATGAAGTGTAGTAGTCTTTTACAGTTTCAGATCGACCATTCCTAAGATGTGTGGTTAATTGAAACCCAACCACCAAAGCACACAGGTATCAACGATTTAGTATTCAAATTTGTATAAAAGTAATTGCTTTTACTAGGATTTGAACCTTAGAACTCTTGATTTCAAAATCAGCTGATTTCACTTTAACCACTAAACCAGCTCAGTGGGCTAAACTTCGACACTAGCACCCTGAAAACAACACTACTGGAGAACATCAACCCTACTGCAATAACAAAAAAAGTCTACCAAGCATTTTGTGAGATAAAAAAATTACAAACTGGCAGAAGAAGATCAGACTTTTGTAGAGATCTGGAAACATGCAGGAAGACCAGCAAAATTTACCTTTCATGAAAAGCTTGTTGACATCTGAGTCAAAGAAAAACTACCAGAACACTGGCTTACAGCTCTCATTCACCCGCTACACAAAAATGCAAACAAAACAGATCCTAATAAATACAGAGCAATATCACTCTTAGACACAACATACAAACTTCATTCAAGAATCATCCTCAACAGTATCATTTTAAAACTCGAAAAAGAACTAGCAGAATAACAAGGAGGTTTTAGACCCTGGAGGAGCTGTCCAGACCAAATCATGAGTCTCGGGCTAAGACACCTCAGAATAATGTGAAATTAATAAACATGATAAAACTGATCCTCACAAATACTAAGTCAGAAGTGAAGTTCAGAGTTGAACTTTCTGAATCATTTAATATTAAAATAAAACTACACCAAAGTGATAGTCTCTCATCGCTACTATTCAGTTGCGTTCTGGAAATGATAATGAGGAATTGGCTCAAAAAATGCCCCCTTAAATAAAAATGGGTCATAAAATAAAAAACAAGCTGCCTTGGTTTCATTGACGACTTGGCATTGCTAGCAAATGACATTGACAAAGCTAACACAGAGATGTTACAACTTCAAAACATTGCAAATAAAATTTTCCTCAAAATATAATTTGATTAAACAAAAATTATACCCCAAAAACCAACACAATTAAAAGAAATAAACATAAATGGTAATAAAGTCAAAATAGTAACCCAATTTAAATACCTCAGAGAAATAATTACAAAGAAGCTGAATGAAAATACTTCAATACAAATCAGAAGAAACAAACTAGCTAAAGCACAAAAATTAACCTGCTACATCTACAGTAAAAAATGCCTGTCCAAAAATCCAAAAATGTCAGACTGCAACTAGTTATAAAATCGGAGACTACATATAAAGCAGAAACCCTCTTCCACCTGAATGTACAATCAAAGACCAACAGACTCCAGGAAATAAAAGAAGAATTGAAAGAACCTGCATCAACAAAAGTATCAAAAAGATGGGCAGTGGTGGATCATGTCCAGCAAAGTCATGTAAAACCCATTATTGATACCATGTGTAAGAAAAGATTAGGATTCATTGGACACATCATAAGATGTGTTGATCTGCATTTGGATGCAGATAGATCAGAGAAATAAGAGAGGAGATCTGGTGGAAATTGGCCTTACACCAGAAGACACCACAGACGAGATAAAATTAAATGAAAAAATCAAGGACAAAAACACTTACTTCATACTCAGAGGAAAGAAACTCACAATGCAAATATTTTCAACACAAGAAAGGGCATAGAGATGGGGACCTATGATAAAATAGTGGGAGGAACACAAGGCCCTTCGAAGATACTTGGATAATGGACTGAGTAAAGTGATGCGGTCATAAAAGATGAAAAAAAAAACTTAAAATGAAATTGCAATTTAAATTATTTTTTTATCAATGTGTAGTGTTCAAACTTGTGATTATTTTCTATTTTCATGTCAATAAGAAAATCTAGTCAAGAGAAAGAGTTAATGCCCCCTATTTTAAATTTCTGAGGCTAATATAATCTGGTAATTTAAAAAATTACCTGAGTATAAAATCTAATAAGTATATTTAATGAACTATCCATTGTTTTGTTACTTAAGTAGGTATAGATACCCTATTTATTATTATTACAGTTATTCTATTACCTTTACTGCTATTGCTAAATCTGGAAATCTGTATTAAAATATTTTTGAAAACTAAGAGCTTGTTTATATCATTAGCTTACATTTATTCTATGGTTACTTAATTTAAGCTGTTGCCTTCAATTTATCTTACTTTCATTGTATATTGTTTATTTTTTTGTATTAAAATTATCTTTTTATTATTTTAAATTTTGGTTGTTTCAGATTATAAAACAATTGGAAATAAGTCACGATTGTCATTAACTTTTCTTGAAGCTTTACATGATAAATTAGCTCTTAGCTATTTTAGTCAGTATCTTGAAGCAAGAAATTATGTTTCATTATTAAATGTGTTATTAGACTTAGAACAACTTTTAAAAACAACTGTTTCAATTGTTAATTGTGATGAAAACCAAACACTAGTAAAAAACGAAAATAATACTAAAACATTTGTTATTAGAGCTAGAAGTAATGATGTTGTGTTTGAAGGTAGTACTGTTAGTGATAACAGAACAGTTCGGCCGAGAGTACGTTGTGCTAGTGAATCTAATGAAAGACTTTCTAGTGTCTCCTGGATAAAAATCTGGCAACGATATCTGGCTGATGATGCACCTGAACATATACGTGTTCCAGAAGAGATTCGTAGTAGAATACAAGCCTGTTTAACTCATCATGATTCTAGTGAGTGGGTGTTCCAAAAATTACATGAACATGTCTTCCAAACCATGGAAAAAGAGTAAGTACAGTTTTAATATTCTAAATGTTAACATTCTAATATAATATTCTATCATTCTAATATTTTAACATTTTGTTTTTATTATTACCTGAATTATAAACCCAATATTACATTTGCACAGAAGTAAACCAGAGTGATAATTTTAATTATGCTTAAATTAATTTTTATCAATTATGTCTGCATAGGATTTGGATAAAAATTATTTTTTAGGGCTGCAGCTATTAATCTCTCTTTTGTGGCTTTTGACTTTTTTAGTTTATTAAGGTAGTAACTCTGGGCTTAATCTAGTTTGAATCTTTCTTTACATTCTATATAGCCTGACTAGCACTTACACTATATTCATATTTGAAATATTACTCATTTATGGTATGAACATAGGCAAGACAGAAAAGTTTTTTTCTTTATTTTTAATCACATATAACTTATGTTAAGAGAATTGAACCACATCTTCAGCATAAGACATGAATTATGAATCTTGAACAGTATCCTTGGAAATCAATGCCAACTCCTTGTTTTAGTAAACGATTGTCATGGGAACAAAGTATATGTACATATATATTAGTTATGTTACAATTAGATGATGAATGACATTTCAGTTCTAAATTTGATATTTATTAATACACTCTAAAAATTTAAACTTTAGTTTTAAATACAACTTCATCTGGTTTAATAGTGAAGATTCATTCAGACTTGTCTGATGGTAAAATTAATAATGATCAAACTGCAAATTTTTTTATAACAGGTGATCATAAAGTCGTGCAACCCAAATGACAACAGTTGTTTTTTAGAAAGCCTTTTTATTGTTATTATTTTTTTTGTTTGTTACTTTACAAAATAATATTAACATATACAAAAGTATTACTTATAAGTTTATAAGTGCTGGAAATGTCCACCATGATTTTCATGGCATGCATCAATACATTTTCTTACATTGTATATGACCTTCTTCAGTATAGCAGCAGGGATATACAGTCCTCAGTATTTTGTTTAAGTTCATCAAGTGTATGTGGGTTGTTTGAGTACATATTATCTTTCAAAAAGCCCCACAAATGAAAATTGGGAGGACACTCAGGTCCGGTGAACAAGGAGGTCATAGACCATGAGAAATTATCTCGTCATCGAAGAAATTGCATACTATTATTTGTTGTGTGTGCAGTTGCTTTGTCTTGTAGCCAGCAGTTATGTTTATCAACATGTAGCAAAGCTATAAACTGCATGATTATTTCCCAATACAGTTCAGCTGTGATGGTCTCTGAAAATAAGATAGGCTCGACAATTCTCTAATGAAATACACCACACCACACCCTAATTTTTTGCGAATGTAATCGCTGTTCATAGAACACATGTACCTACATGGGAACCTTCTCTGAAGGCCATATTTTGTAATTTTGACTGTTAATATATCTGCTAAAATGAAACAAATCTGTATTGCTGAAAAATAAAACCTTGTCTGGAACAGTTACATCATTTTGAATGAAACTTCTTAAACACTGACAATACTACTTTAGTTTCTCCCTATCTGGTTCTTGGAGCTGATGATTTACGTTAATCTGGTACGGATGTAATTTAAGAACTTCAGTAGCCTTATGAACACTCTGTAAGATAGCCCCATTTGGTTAGAAAGTTTTTGGAGAATGAAGTAAT
>JAAAKQ030162047.1:0-12696 GCA_010016005.3 Zanna intricata | reverse complement strand
TGGCCTGAGCTCTGGCCCCCCCAAGAGCGGGGCAGTCGAACATCATATGAGTACTCGACTGGACCTCCCCGCAGACAGGTGACTGATGAGATGCCGAAAGGTGATTCCAATCACCCCTGGGCAACGATGAGGGAGGTTTAGTCGGCAGGGGGTGGGAGCTATACTGTTTCATGGTCGCCACAGCTCCATGTCCAGTGCCCACTTATCGTTATGCTAGGTCAGGGCGGCTAGCGTCCTGGCTTCGAGCCCAACACATCCTGCGAAGACCCTGCAGGGAGTGCGTCAGTGCATTCTGCCCTCACCGGTAGAGTATGGGCGTTAACGCATGATCTTTTCCCTAATGTTGTTAATTTGCGGGACATCTCTTGAGTACACCCTAACAAGAAAGTGACGCAATTTCTTTCTGGGCCTGGCGCTTTTTTGTACAGACTTCAGAAATTTGGCCTGGCAGACTCTGTTATGTGTCCACATTGCGGATTGTTGGACGATGCTTATCACATGATATATGAGTGTGCTAGGTATGATTTAATTCGCACGGAGACCATTTGTCGGCTTGATATTATAGACACTTTGGTAGACATTTGATCTCCGTGTTAATTGGAAAAGCCGGGCCGAGCGGGCGATGACAGAAAGTTTTATTGCATATTTAGCGAAAGAAAGAATCGTTGGAGGAGTGTGATATTCCGCTTAGACTTTACTTCTTTGTGTTTATGTTTCGTTTTATTGTTATTTTGTTTTATGGTTTGCTAAACTGTTACCGTTTTTGTTTCCATTTGGTGATGGATTTTTTTTTGTTTTTTGTTAGTTATGTTTTATGTTACATTATTTATTTTTATTGTTGTTTTATTAGTGTTTTGGTGCTGCGTTTTATGATTCGTTGTGTGTCAAACTCATTTTTATCTTTCGGATAGGTAGAGTTCAGTTTCTTCCTTCTTAGAAAGTCATTCAGTTTTGTTTGAGACTTGGCTAGAATTTTGTTTGGAGTTTATGTTAGCTAGTAGGACACCGATGGGAATGTCACATGTGGCATTCATATTGGTGACTTCCTGGCTGAGGCTTGACTGAAAGATGTCATTCCAGGGTACTGAAGATGATCTTGTATGATGTACTGATCTTGATGATCTAGATGTACTGAAGACAAATTCAAGTCTTTTTCATACCTTATATGGAACATGTACTTATTCTTTTTAGTGAATAAAAATAATGTTAGTGCTTTTTTAAAAACAATAATATAAATAACCAAGATCATAATAAGAAAAGCATATGAATTAATTGAATGTTGAATTAAAATACCTAAAGAGTGCATGCAGTATTTGGTTGTATGACTCATATTCAGTAGTACTAATGAACAAAATAATTTTTACCTGCTCGATCATCCAGTTCTGATAATTTCTGATCTCTTTCCAGAACTTTTTCAACATTTGTTTTCATTATATCCACAACCTGTGAAAATATACGTTATTTGAAATTAAAAACTAATTCTACATAAAATAAATAATCAATAGAGTAAATATTGTAATAAAGTGTGTGCTATAAAATTTTAATGATTATGAAATTCTAAGTCTTATAGCATTACCTTTTTTATTTTAAACTTTTATGTAAAAATAAAAAAGCTGTGAGCTGCAAGTTAATTTTTAGTAATATTTATTTAAAAATTCAGTGCCTGACTCCAAATATTAACAGTTTTAAAACCTTACCTAAAATATTAGTAACAATCTACAAGTTTTGTTTATAAGTTTTATACATTTATTACCAATTTAACAATATTGTATGTCAAAAATAAAAAACAGGATTTTATTCCCTAATTTATTGGTTTTCACCACAGATTTATAAAAAAACTACTTCAGATATGGTTCTTAGACCTATTTTATTCAATTTTTAAAGTAAAAAACCATAAGAAATCACTAATTCTAATTCCCTAAACTGTAAGTACGACCTCACTTCACCAGGGTAACTGAAATCTGAATGAAATTTTTCACTAGCCATACATTGCAAATGAAGCATTTTAGTACATATGTTAATACAAACTTTTTCCATTATTTTCACCAGTAAAATAAGTTATGAAACTCCAGAAGAGCTTTTTGAGTGATACACTCCATATAAGCTGTTAACTACACAAAATTTTGTTGCAAGTTCAGATGATGACCATTTCTGTTCTCTCAATAAAAAAATTGCTGGAATATTAAATTAGCTTTAAGAAAGTTCATGTTAGCTATAGATTAAAGACTTTTTGTTAGCTTTAAAAACCTACCTTACAATTTAAATCATTCCTCTGATTAAATTAAGAATAAATGCTCTTTGTTAAGAATTTCACAACCAAAACTGTAACATTCATTTAGAAAGATGCAGTTACATATTTGTTTCATCCTACAGATCACCCAGATAAAACTATGCCTCTAACTTGATAAAAACCAATGAAATCCTGATAAAACTTAGCATAAGCCAACTTACAAATGGATTAATATCAACAATTACCTAATTATTAAAATTATGTATCTTATTAAAGTCTACATACTACTAGTATTGATATGGAAATACCAGTATAGGTTTATTTAATTCTACCCACAGAATTATTGTTATTTCCAGTGTTTAAATAAATTAACCATTTTTAATGATATTAGAATTAAATTTAATTATTATTTTAGAACCATCCAGTACCACATTTGATTTTTTTTTTTTTTTTTTTTTCAGAAAATTGGTTAGTAATGTTTGGAGATATAAGCATAACCATTATTATTTTCAGCATTAACCATTTCCAGCATACAAAATGGCCAAAGTTTGAATAACTTCTGGCCAATTTCAAGTTGACTACATTATATAAAGCCATAAAATTATTTATTACTGGCCTTCTGAACTTCATCCAAAATGAAGCTCAAATTAAAATCTCCACATGACATTTTTATTTACCATGTAACTAATTATATTTTTCAGCAGACACAGTGCTAACAATCAGTGTCATCATTGATTTCTTACAGGGCCCACAAAACCAAATAATTTTACCATTCAATCTTTAAAATTTTAGGGTTCCTTTAAATTTTATGAAGCAATTATCTAAAATTACTGTTGAAAGAATAATCATACTTAATGAGAAGTTAGAAAACATGAGTTCTTCAGAATCTACTGTATTTTTCTATTTTTGTTTTTTACTGCATCTTGATCCACTCTCAGCTAAATTAAATTAGTATCAACATAATAACAATGCATACTATCACAGATGTCTCGATCTAATGTCCAGTTTAGGTTTGCCATTTGATAGTATTTAATCATCTGTTGCAGTTATGTTTTAAATGAAGAACAATCTTATATCAATTTTAATACCTCTCTTATTTAATACTTACTTACTCACCACTTACTTTTACTCTTACTCTTTAATTTTTAATTTTAATACTACTCTTATTGAAGAGTAGACTAAACATTTTCACTTTTCCTTTGGAGATAATAGATCTGTTCTCTAATTTTAATTACGGACTAGACAAAAAATATAAAAATGAATGTAATGGGTTTCTTCAGATAAAAATTTAAAACTATGCTGTTCAGCTGTATCATCCATATAATTGATTGCTTTAACTTAAATTGACTACTGTATCTCATATCATAGAAGATGTCAAGTCATAGTATTAAGTCATAGTATTATATAATAACAATGCATACATGGAGAAGTATATTCTTTGTATTCTAAGTATATTATTATTTTTTTTACATTTCAAAATAACTGTATAAATATACATTACAATAATATGATTTATATTCTCTTATCTTAGTTGCCACTGCTTATGTTTTTATTGATTTTGAGCAGAAATAATTTAGTAATTGTATAATTATATTCATTTGTACTTGCTAGGTGCTACATTTTGTAGCATTGCATCTCCAGTTATTTTCCACTGAAAATTGATGAGATGGGCCAACAAAGTTCAACTAATGCAAAATAATAGACTCTGAATCTGTCTCTGAGACTATCTCAAAGAAAGAGATTACAAGTTCTGTGAGATTAACAACCAGATGAACTTTTAGTATATAAATTAGAATCACAGCTCAATGCACATGCACATTAAATGCATGTATTAAAACACTTAACATCAGGCTATTAAACGAACATATTTTAAATACATATCTTACCATTTAAAAAATAAAACTTTTGTTATTACAATTTAAGAATTGCTATCTGTGCTTAAAAGACATGAAAACTATTTATGATTAGCTGAAAAGATTTTGACACAAATAGAAAACTGAATCATTTTTAAGTTTGGTTTGTTGCAAAAAAATAATGTGATTTATCATATTGACTTGAAAAAGATAAAAAGTGAGACATGTAATTAATTTATGAATTAAATACCTTCATTTATATTCTACAACATAAAAAAAAGAAGGGGGAAAATGAGCAAAACAAAGGGAAAAACTTAAATTGGTCAGCAGGTCCGTGTTTTATACAAATGGTTTTATGCAAAATTTTTAGAAGCCAAGCTGTTATCAAGTTAACAACAATTTAAATGTGAAGTAGTTAAAACAAAAAAATAGTTTTGTATTCTTTTTCTTGTCAGTTTGCTGACAAATTAAAATGTCCTCTTAGCTAATTGAAAAATGTCAAGAATATTTAAAATAAAAAAATGTACATAGCGTGATTGAGGAAAAAAGAGAAATAATTTGAGAATTGATTTGAAAGCTTGAAATATATAATATGGAAAAAAGTTCATTCAAATACATGTTCAAAAACCCTTTGTTATCAAAATATGGCTAGCGAAAAATTTTGCCCGGATTCACTTCCCTTGGTGAAATGAGATGTACTGAAATTTTCAAGGTATTATGTAAGAGGTAAACTAATAGTTTCTTATGTTTTTTGTACTGAAAATGCTGTTTTTAATTTTTACAAGTTCATAACATTTTTCTGTTAACTTTTTGTTTTTCATAGAATTTATTACATCAGTTTCTCAGAATTAAATTCTCTAATATTTTGATAATATTACGGCGCATATAATGGAAACGGCTGGAAGAGCGGGTAGAATGGTTAAGGTTCTCTGCAAACTATTAGGTTCTGTGTCTGGTCCGCGAGTTTCAAAGAGTAGAATATATAGCCACGTTATTAACTCCATGATGCTCTAAGGAATTTTGGTGTGGTCGGCAGCTCTAAATTCGGACCGGAATCGTCGACTCCTGCAAGTTATCTCTGCTTATTCCTCTGTTTCTACAGACACTGCTTTCGTCATAGCAGGCATCCCACCACTGCAACAACTAGCAAGGCAGAGGGTTGGGGTAATTCAGGGCGAAGACAGGCGAGAGATGAACAGGATACTACTGAATGATTGGCAGTTCCGCTGGGATCAATTCTCCACAGGTCGATTGACTGATTGATACCGATTGATACCACAGATCGAGCTGTGGGTCAATCGTTTCTTCGGTGAAGTGACATATTGGTTGAACAATTTCTATCCGGCCACTCGTGTTCCGCATTTATCTGAATGCAAGGAGAAGAGCAGATGACCTTAACTGCCTATACTATGGTAACCTGGACACTCCGGCTGTGAGACTATGAGAGAATTACAGCACCCCTGACAGTTGACAACATCATTGGTCACATGCTCTCTGGAGTTGAGGAATTTCGAGCGGTAACCGGCTTCATAACATACATCCTCCAACGTAAAGGCAGTGCGATGAGGGGATGAGAGACAGCCCCCTGCAGAACTGCCGTTCATTGGTGCTTCCACCGATGGGCGGCAGCGTTGAGGTACTGGAACTCTCTTGTCTCATCATAATCATCATCAAGGTCGGAGTAACTGTCTTCCGAGAGGCCCTTCAGTGGAGGGGTCACATCGTCATCGTAGTGAGGATGTTTATATGTCCTCTTATGGTTTTTTTGTCGATTTGTTGTTTGTATTAGTTCTTTCTGTGTTATACCACTATGTATCGAATTGTACTGTTTTTTCATTAGTTTTCTTACATCTTTGTTCTTGTTTATGTATCTTTATGTTTCGTGTTCCTGTTTATGATAACGTTCCAGTGTCTGCTATATCCCTGTATTTCTGTCCCTGCTGAGTGTCATGTCTACTACATCTGCATCTATTGTATCTATGTCTACTGTTTACATCATTCCGTGTCTACAGTCAATGTCTATGTCTATTGTTTTTGTATATGCCCATGTCTATATTTATGTCTATTGTTTTGTACATCACTATGTCTATATTACGGCTATTTACGTTTATTATGGCTGTTGGCCATATTTATTATGGCGTATACTATGGCTATTTACGTTTATTATTTATGTCTGGTTAGGCTATGTTCAGACCTACTTGTCCAAGTTCACTGGTCAGGAGGACTAGCTAATGCGGAGATGGAGAACAGCCCACTGCAGAGCTGCCGTTTGTCGGTGCTTGAACTGATGGGCGGCAACGATGAGGCACTGGGACTCCCTTATCCCAGCACCAACGAGATCATACAAAAGACCAATCCCAGTGTGGTCTCCTCCACAGGAGAACCACATTTAAGGCACTGGCATAAAGACAGAGTCTGGCCCCTGGGGTGGGGTCCAGAGTTGATCATGTTGACCTTGGCCTTCCGCCTCAGGGGTTTGAAGCAGGCTGTTAAAAGATCTCAACCGGTGGGCTGACCTGTTGTGCCGGACGTACTGCTGGTGAACGAGAAGGCCCACTAGAGTGGACAACCCCTGTGCTATGCTTTATTGTGGGTCCGGCCCGGGTTGGAGAAAAAAAACTTCTGATAATAAAATTTATCCATTTATTACTCATTTAACAAAGTTATCTTACTTCAAATCTAAAAAACTGTTTTTCATCATCAAATTTTTCTATTTTACGTTAGTTATCATGAAAATTACGGAAGATACAAGAGTTCTAGCACCTGTTTTATTCAATGTTTAGGTCAAAAAAAAAAGAAACCATGAAATTTACTTCTTATATATCAACTTAAAAATTTCAATATGACATTTTACCGGGGGAAATGAAATCCAGGTAAAATTTTCGCTAGCCATAATTTGATAACAAAGAGTTTTGGACATATATTTGTATGAAACCTTTTCCTTATTTCAAGTTCTAGAATGAGTTCCCAAATTACTTCCCTTTACTCCTGAATCACTCTGTGTGTGTGTGTGTGTGTGTAACAATAAAAAATAATTGCGTACATTATTTTAAAATTAATTATTTATTAAAAATAATTCACTATTTACCAACGGCCAAAGTGAAACCACTAAAAAAATACAGTTCGTATCATTGCTTCTATAAAATTTCCAACAATTTGGAACCTTTTGTAGTTTGACAATCTAGAAGGCAATACCACGGCAAATTATCAGATTTTTATTTAAATACCTATTGTATTTGCAGAGTAAATTTGTTTGAACTGTATTTATAATTCCTCAAAGTTTCATTATTTTGATTGTTATAGATTAATTTATTCCTGTTTTTTTTTTTTTTAGATAGTCAAATTAAATGTCAATAGATATTATTCTTTCCTAACATCTATTTCTATTTCTCCCTCTGTTTCTTCTATAGAAATCTATTTTTTGGACTTTATACCAAGTTAATATCAAATATCTATTCTCTTTTTTAGTTCATTAAAAATCTCTCAACTCATTTAAGAGTTATGATTTCTTTCACTTGTGAAACTCATTTGTATCCAAGAACCCTGATTACCTTTATGCTGCTTTGATTTCACAACTTTTGTCCAGGAATCTAGAAAAAAGAAGGTTGGCATACCTGAAACGTATTTTAGAGTAATAGATTTTTTAAATTTTTTGTAGCATTTAAACCACATCAAACATGTTGAAGTACAACAATCAGATCAGCAATTTATTTACTGAATATTTATTGATGCTTCTTTGAAATAGTAAGAGTGGTAACATTATTTATTAATTCCAAGAGGATTGCTGAAAAGTCTGCATTAACCAATTATGTGTACCAGAAATAAGAAAAAGGGTTATCAAGACTGATTTTAGTGAAAGGCATTTAGAAGAAAAGAGTAAAACAATCATAAAAAGAATCAAAGCAAGTTGAGGTTTACCAGGAAATTTTAGATAACCAGACAAAATATGTTATATAGACAAAAAATTATAGACAGATACCATGATCAAAGAGGCATCTTTGATCATGGTATCAAGGATAAATTCTCACCCTTTGTTCTCAAACCTATGAAATCTCTGTAAAACATTGAGGATTAGATGCAATTATGATTAACCAAAAGAGGATTTTATCTACTTTATGCTGGAGACAAATTCTTTGGTGGACAATATTGGAGGTCATTACAAAGTACTGAATATTTTAAGAACAATGTTTAGTAAGAAAGTATAATTCCATTTTTACAAAATATCATTATACCTCTGATCCAAAAGAACTTTTTTCTACATAACAAAGTCCCATGTTCAAAACAAATGCTACTGAACAACCATATTGACTTCTTTGAAAATGGATATTCTGATGAATGTGGATCTACCAATAGGAATGTTCAAGGATATTGTATCTGTTATTAGTCTTTTGTTGAAATAGTTTTCTTTGTTTTTTTTTTTTTATTCTGAAGGTTATGTTGTATCTAGTTCTTTTAAATTTGTGACGAATTAACTTTGTTTCAGTTTTTTGCCATAATAAGATATAAATTTAATTTTTTGTTTCTGAGCCATAGTTATAAAAATTCAGCAATGCTTTATTAAAATTGGTACTTTATACTTTCTAATCGTTTTCTTTATTTCACAATTCAAATGTCTTCCTTATATTTTAATTTTATTTTAAGTGTTTAATGTTAAAATTCTAGGATGAATTTTTATATTGAATAATGTTAGATAAATTATGTTAATTTAGTAATAAAACACTATCCTATCCTCCAACTTTATGGCAGTACAATTAATTATAAATTATGAAACAATTGAACCAACCTATAAACAGCTTTTTAGAAACATAACTTAAAGTACTACATATGCCACTAAACAATATATTTTGAAAATACATTTGTGAAATAAGAGATTTTTACAGGAGAGATTATCAAAGTATTAGTAAATCAGGTTTCTCTATGCTACAAAATATCCCACAGATGTATGAATTTCAGCTTTATTTGCTATTTCACTATCCACTATTTTCATATTATTAATATAGCCTGTGTTTAGCATTATTTTAAATATGCTTGTGAAAGTTCAGCTTCCAGGTTTACTCTGTTATTATAGCCACTTTCTTCATAAAACAAGTAATTTAAAATCACAGACGTGGCAAAATATAGATTGTTTTGTGCAAATAAATAAGAAAATAGTTTATTACAAATAAAACCAAGAAAATAGGACATTACAAAAAAAAATTAGTACCTTTTTGTTACTTAAATATCGTGATTTTTAGGTTCAGATGACTTCTATTTCGATTTCTTGATTCTATTTCTTTACAATATTAATCTTACCTTATCTTTAAACACAATATAAGAGTAAAAATTATACCTCATCAACTTGGGCTTGTGTTTGTTGGAGTCTCTTCTGAGCAGCCATCTGTTGGGGTGTACGAGGGCCACCAACAATTGCACCATCTTCCCCAGTTGTCAGTCCTGCCCCGGGTGCCTCAGCTCCTGGTGCAGCCCTAAAATAAAATACTTGATGATAATACTTGGTATTCTTTATGATAATTGTAATCAAATTTACAATTTATGTGGTGGAAAATAAGGCAAATGACTTTAATATACATATGAAGACAATGCACTTCGGTTATTAAATATTATTCTGCTATTATATCTAATAAAGTATATATTTTACAAAATAATTTACTGTTGTAAATAACAGCAAATTTCTTTAGGGCAACTTATTATTATTTTACATAATGTTTTAGTTATTTTCTTAAGATTTTAGAAAATTGAGTTAAATAATTTTTAAAATGATTTTTTAAATGTATTACAGTTAAATTACACAGTTGTGTAAATATTTAATAAAATAACTCTGTGGATGGTTTATAAAATTATATACTTTAATAAGGTTTAATGATAACCTGTTTCTCTTTAATCAGATTAAAAATTAGGCATCAAAACAAATTTACTTACAAATTTGGAAATTTTTACTGAAATAGATTTAGTAAATGTTAAAAAAAAAATATATATATTACTTACTGTAATTAAGGAAAATATTGTATTTTCTGATGAAACATTCCTATTAAACTGAATGTATAGTTGATACCAACAATTCTTGTATTAAAATGGTAATAATTACAATAAATAAAATAATCTGCAAAAGTATAAGATTTATCTAACTTGGTTGATTAATTTGTATGATATTTTAGAACTCCAGATGTTTAAGTTAGCTTTCTAGATTCAGCAATCACATCTCTTGTTTGTCCAGCTATGTTGTTCTTAGTGTGTATTGTAGCTTGTTGTGTCTGGGTCACCAGACCAGCAGAATGATGTAACACATCATGATGTGTTAACTAATTCTAATCTAATAACAGTATATGACTGAGGAACAGTGTAAAGGAATGCAAGCTTTGCACATATTAGAAACACAAAATAACAACTTTTTTTTAATTATCTACTTTAAACCAAATTTTAAAAAGTAGGATATTAAACATTAAGTTGTGTATATAGCTCGTGCAGCTGGTTAACCCATAAACTCTCTTCCTTTTTTCAGAGAGGGAAGTTTTAATCCTTGGCACCAGAAAAAAACACACTAATTTAGCAAAAAAGTTTTTTTTTTTAATATCAATGTTATATAAATCTGCCCCCACTATAAATCATGAGACCTTGCCTACAGTGTGGAGGCTTGAGTGCTCAATGATATAGAATTGCTGGGTTAAAAAACCATATGGAATGTTATTTGTTGATAACCAGACTAAGGGATGATTTCTGAAAGAGGGCAGCAGCTCTTTCAGTAGCTGTTAAGTAGGTCAGGAAGACTTAAATGGCCATATCAACATCATTCAATCTTCTGAGTACTCCAGAGCTGAAAGCAATAGAAAACTACAGCTATATTTTTTCAAAGAACATGTAGCTCTCTGCACTTTCAAGTAACAAAGGTGGGGGCGCCTTCATTGGTAAAATATTCCAGAGGTAAACTAGTCTCCCATTCAAACATCCAGGTGGGGACTGCTAAGGAAGGAGACACCAGGAAATTAAATAATAACATTGTACAAGTCAGAGCGTGAAATTTTAGAAGTTTGTAAAAGTTGGTAGGTTAAAAAATTTAAAGAGGGAAATGGGTAGGGATAGTAGGAATTAGCTAGGTTCAGTGGGAACAGGAAAACAACTTTTGATTAGGTGATTTTAGAATAATTAACTCAGTGTCAAATAAAGGGCAAGTGGCAGCAATAAATTTCATAATGAATAAGAGGATAGGGAAGAGAGTAGTGTTTCAAAAAGCTTAGTGATAAAATCATTGTAATCCGAATAAAATCAAAACCTAAGGTGACAATGATTGTTAACGTCTTTATGCCTACAAGTGCCTAAGATTATGATGATGATGATGGTGATGATATAGAGTGTGTATACAAGGAAATTGATAAAGCAATTAAACACATAAAAGGAAATGAAAATTTAATAGTTGGAGGTTGGTTCTATTATGAATTTATTTTATGAAATTTTCTTTACCACACAGTTAATTGAATCACACTGATACTACTAATTGAAGCCAAGCAGTAATACATCCTAGTTTTATCTGTAATACTATTTTTACTGTATTTTTTGATTCAATATTTTTTCTGTCAGTTCTGTCATGCTTTTGTTAAATTAATGAAGCTAACACCATGATGAAACCTCCAGTTAAAAAATTCTGTATGAATAAAATCATTCTATTAAAAATCACCTTTATTAGCTTTAAATGTGCTCAGGGTTAAAAAATTATTGTAGGTAATTTTCTATGTTTAATTCTAAACTTTTTTTAACAACTTAAATAATCTTAGTAATTTTTAATTTATTTGGAACTACCTGTTGATCCAAAGAAAAATTAATTATGTCTATAATGGGATACAATATTGATTCTGGTTTAATCAATTTAACAAAACCTGTTAAAATTTTGGTGTTTAAATGGAGGATTATTTTTTAAATTTTTTTCTAGCCTGTTAATTAGAAATGACAATAAAACCACAGATTCCTATTTATTAATAAGACTACTATGCAACAATTTATCAGTTTTGTATGAATTTTATGTTTTTTCTTCAGAACTGGTCTTAGGGTGTGGCAATTAAGGTGGTACAGGCTCTGGCTTTGGAGAGATGTCATGATTCGTATGAGTAGATAAATTTCTTTTGGAAAATCAAATTTATTCATAGTTTATAACCTAGTTTAATTCTTCAAAACATGCCATACTAGGAATATGCATACATGAAAAAATTATTGAAATTTCAAGAACTAATTATTATAACAATCATAATAATTGTAGGTGATCTAACACAAAACAACGTTAATGTGATATAGCCATTCCTAAGAATAACAGGCATCTTATGGCAGGCCAGCTATGAAGAGTTAAAGTGGTTTCCCATTGCCTTGGGATAAAAATACATTTATATTCTATATATATATTGGTGTGCTCATATATTGCATATGGGTAGATTTTTTTGACGTGACAACGTTACGTCTAATAAATCGGTGAGAGCTGGGAGGCATTCACCGAAATCGCGTCTGTTACCCAAAGCCGTAACACGGGCTTCGGGCGGCTTCGTGCGTATTCGGGCCTCTGTTGATCGGAGTGCGCTCGAACGCGCTCGAAGCTGGCTCGCGCATTCGAACGCTCGGTTACTGTCGCATGTC
>JAAAKQ030162035.1:15134-27331 GCA_010016005.3 Zanna intricata | reverse complement strand
ATTTATTATTGTATAGAATATAAAACTTTGATACATACTATCATTGCTTCAGACAGTTATATGAAAGTATTTTTGTTTAAAGCATTTTATGTTAGACTATTGCTGTAAAATGATTGACCAAATAATTTTTATATTTTCCTAACATCAAGATTTACAGAATCATCCTGTGACTGTATAAAATCAGAATTAGAAATATGACGATATAAAATCTTGCACACATGTAAGCATGCATAAATTATCAATCACTCCAGGTGATCAACTCAGGGTGCAGATCATGTTGAAATTTTTTTTATTGAAGTTGTACCATTTTTAAGTGAGTGTTAAATAATTTTGTATTGAAACAAATTTCAGTCAGCCTCATTCAGAATAACTTAAATTATACTTTTTTGACTAGTTTGGCCAAGGAAATAAAGTGGCACTTATACAGACAGAGAAGATTTGGGTGAATTTGAAAAAAAAAAACAGGAAAAAATGTTTCTAAAGAGAGTAGCTATTGAACATGTCAAATGTGATGGCAGCTATATTATTTTAAGAAAAGCCAACAAAATACAATGACAAATGACAGAAACACACTAGAATAAATTTTAATGCAACATTATGAATCCACTTTTATTTTTTTAAGTAAAGAAAATATGAAGATAAATTTCCTCAAATCCTTGAATGTAAATAATAGATTCTATTATTTATATTTATGTATTAGAACTCTCCATTGTCCAGCATTCGTGTTTTCCCTGGTGGGTTTTTTCTGCAAATAGAATTATTCATTGATAAGAAATAATATTTATTCTGTTTTAAAGGTAACTTATCTAGAAATAAAACATCAAAAATCTCCCAATACTGCTGATACAAAAATTTAAAATATAAAAGACTAGTCAACTTATTCCAATTGTTTGAAACTAAATAAAACATTGTAGTGTGTTAAGGTTTAACCATAGGTAAAAAAAAATTAGAACAACTTAAACAATTATTCCAAATGAATTTAAAAAAAAAATATCCAAATTAAAATTTATAAAAAAAAGAAGAAATCCCATGTTTTATTTAATTATTATCTTTAAAGCTTGATTTGAATACTGAAGTTGGCTACAGTGGGTTTCTCGGACTCGCTAATATAAACAATTATTTTGTATATGTCAACATAGATAATAAAGGTAAGAAATAAAAAACCAGGTATTTAGAAAATTGATTTCAAAAACTTTTATTACCTCATACTGTGACAGTGCTATAGATAAGATAAATTTCCTCTAAATAATAGATTCTGTTATATAAATTCAGGCTTAACATGGTGGCTGTAGTTTTTTTTTTAACGAATATAATTTTCATACCTTATAGTCCTTATTGTCCATTTATTCATGTTTTCTCTGGTGGGTTTCTTGAAGATTAGTTTCCATAAACCACACATGTTGTGTGTGGCTGACCTCTCTCTTCATTTTTAGTGTTTAGCCTCAGGAACTCCTGTAAGGAAGTTCCATTCCTTACTACCATAAGATATTACTTCAGTGGATGAATGTATAACTGTAAATGAAGTGTAGTCTTGTACAGTCTCAAGCCAACAATTCCAGGGATACCAGCCTCTGTGGCGCGAGTAGTAGCGTCTCAGCCTTTCATCCAAAGGGCCTGGGTTCGAATCCCAGTCAGGCATGGCATTTTTCACACATGCTACAATTCATTCATCTCATACTCTGAAGATAAAACTTAATGGTGGTTCCCAAGGTTAAAAAAAAAATATTCCAGGGATGTATGGTTAATTGAATTGAATTTACTAGAATTTGAACCTTAGAACTAGGAGTGGTCAACCTAAGACTATAAAGGACTACACTTCGTTTACATTCATAGATATCATCCTCTGAAGTAATACCTTTTGGTGGTTCCAGAAGCTGAAATAGAAGAAGAGAGATAGATAACGTGAAGGACATCCATCAAAACCTACTGGGTTAGTCTAGTGATGAACTCTACACAAATCAGCTGATTACAAAATTGAGAGTTCTAAGGTTCAAGTTCTAGTAAAGGCAGTTAAGTTTTATATGAAATTTGAATACTAGATAATTGATACCGGTGTTCTTCGGTGGTTGGATTTCAGTTAACCACACATTTCAGTGATGATCGACCTAAAACTGTACAAGACAGTTTACTTCATTTATATTCATAAATATCCTCATCCATCCTCTATAGTAACACCTTATGGTGGTTCCGGAGGCTATCAGAAAAAGAAAGAACATTCTTCTCTTGTAAGTTTTCACCTCTTCTAATGTTATCAGTCATTGATAAACTATTTGTGTTAGCTGTGTTATGAGCTCTACAAATGTGTAACTTGTTACTGATGCAAATGTCTCAGCAGACATTTCCAGCACTTTGTACTTAACATTAGTCATATTAGACTTCTTCCAATTTTGCTTATTTACTTTGATTTATAGCCCTATCAAGTAACTGATTAACTATATCATGGAAGTGTTCACACTTCCATGAAACGCATTTCTTAACACCAAAAGACATAAAATAGCAATTCTATAACTAAATTTCAAACTAGACTGTATTAACAAATATTTATATTTTGAATTTACTAGAAATTTCCAATTCTGTTCTTTTATCTCATAAACAAGTATTGATCATAACAATGACAATCTTTTCCTATAGATATCCAAATCCATCTCTTAATTTGTTAAAGATAATTATGAAATTCTAACAAGAAGCAAGCGCTTACTCTTTCTGATCTGTTGCGTCAGGAGTGAGGTTAGTGCTACACCCTACCACATTGCAGTTCCGTCACAGAGTTCCTAATACATTCTACCTGATCCTGAAAATGAATAGCTCAGCTAATCAGAGTTCAATGCCAAAACGCCTTTCTTGGCGAAGTAACTGCCAAAGCAAGCTCTATCTCTTGAGGATCAAACTCCTTCAGCCACCCTCTGCAGGACCAAAACCTAAGGAAGACAGTAATTATATTCCACCCCTTTTGGGTTTTCCTGATGACTTGCTAATTTAAATCAGAATTCTTGTAAGTTCTTTTATTATTCTAGTATGATCAACTTTGGACTGACTTACAGTATATGGTGTACATTATCATCAACTCCACATTCCAGATATAGACCTGAGCCAGTCAAGCCAAACCTAGCTAACTTATCCCTTAAAGGACCATGTCCAAAAGTAAATTGTGTAATATGCCAATTAGGGGAAACCCATCCAGCAATTTGTAAACCTTTTATGTTAAGAAAATACCATGCCATTTCAGCCATCAGACAGTTAATTCTATCTGATCTGCCGTGAGTGGAGAATGGAATCCTTGGTCCTTTATTTCTCACATACTTCCAGAGGTGAGTTGCCCTTTCTTTTTAGTGTCATGACATAATTGTCATGACAATATGGCATTCAGTGACACTGATGTCAGTAGGCCTACAATAATAAGCACTAGCTCACAAGAGACAGTTCTATAGCCACCAGTCATTGACAGTAATAGGAAACTCTGGGCTCTCAACATTCCTGTAACATGTATACCTCATTTGGTGAATCCAGTCATCTGCAGCATCCAGCATCATAGCTTCACAAACATCTTTATAAAAAACACACATGGTTCTAAAATTTAATTACCATTTGGGATGGATACCAAAGAAAGGATCACATACCTTCATGGCATCGTACTGAAAGTGCTCCTTGAATCAAAATTCTCATAAAGGTAACACTTATATTTCTGAAGTGGGACATTCCTTCATTTATGTGCTAATCAACTCTTGAACAACATCATAGTAGTTTTCTTTGGACTGAATACCATCTTATGCTGCTAACTACACAACTGGAATATCTTAAAAGGCTGAATATCTCAGTCTCGCTCCTCAAATCTTTAATCATCAGAAACCTACCATCCGCATAAGCACTAATGCAACACCCACTGGGTAATCTCAACTGCATTAAAAGAGTCGAATTCAACAAATCAGAGCAGAGGACCTAACACACTGCTCTGTGGAAACCTTTGAATAGTGCCTTTGAGCCGCCATCTCTTAGATCAATGTCCCAATTCTGAAATAACTGAATAGTACAGTAAGCTCATTTTGTATGCTATCATGCTTCTGAAGCTGAAACAAAGCAGAGGGCCATCACAAATTATTAAAAGCCTCAGATATATCCAGAAAGATCTAAAACATATTGAGACTAACTAGAGGAAGTAATATCTGTAACCTTGAGAATAGCATCTTCTGTGATTCTATCCGGGTGAAAATCATTGATATCCATCAATAATTAACCTTGAATTCAAACTATCATTAATATGAAGGTACAAACCTTTTCGTAAACCTTACTAATTACTGGCAGGAACATCAGAGTTCTGTAAGAAGAGCTATGATTTGTTCCTTGCCCCTTCCTTTGAATAGAGGTTTAATAATATCTTTTTTCTAACAAACAGGGGAATAAAGAGGAAAAGCACCCTATTAAAGATCCTGATCAGAGTACTAACACAAATTCTAACAGAATTGACAAGGAGCTACACTGTAATTCCATCAAAACCTGGGGCTTTATTATTACCAAAACTACAATTAATTTACCTAATGTATCTCAGCCTCTGTAATCTCAAAGATAAAAAAATCTTGAAGATAAAATATTTGACCAGAAGTTAGCAGATTTTTCTCAAACTTACAGATGATATGAATTTCATTGGTTTCAACATCATTCAGCAGAAGATCATCTAATAATATATTCAAAATTTCTGCTTTCTTAGAAACTGCACCTTCCTGGGTCAAGAGAGCTGAGAGAAGTATGTTTTTTTATGTTTATACCCTAGGAGTCTGTATGCAATACCCGTGGATGTTTATTACCATGCTCTCAAACAAAGAAATTACAAGAATCTTTCTCTGGTGTCCTAACTTTAGGAAAATATTCAGACATATGCCCATGAGAGTCAGCTGCTATTACCCTTTATTACCAGGGTCACCCTCATGTTGAGCAATTCACTTGAGGTGGTTCACAGATTGCTTTAATACAGATAACTTCCTAGTCCACCAAGCAGAAATTCTCTGTCAACTCATAAAGCTGAGAGTTCTCATTAGCATCAATGAAAGCCAGAGAAAATTTCTTTGCCATGCCCTCTTAATTGTATATCATCTAGACTTCAGCCTATGACACAGAATTTAGCAGAAAGAATATTAACAAACTTAGACCATTTGCTTTCCTGTACAGAAAGCACCTCTGTTGAACAAGACCATTATACATATTCAAAAAAAATTATTCGATGATGATCACAGACTAAGCATGAATTTTACCAGGAATATTCTTTCCAACAGTAATATCTACACATTTCACCAAATAACCACCTACTAACTGCCATTGCAGCATATACAGTTAATTCACTAGTAACATTAAAAACTTCCAATCATGTTGTGCAGTGAAAACCTTCCACTAGTTAACCACCATTATCTATGATCACACTGTGCCAAAGAAGCAATTCGCATCAGCACCTAACATAATAAGACCAAGAATCCCACCTCATCTTTCCAAATGTTCCTCAGTATTTCTGTGTTGAAAATATGAACTAACAACAAAGCAACCAAGACCACTGACAACAACATGGTGAGTATCAGGGTCAGTATAATCTGCTGATTTCCTTCACAGATCCTTCGACATACTATCAGATCCAGTATAAAACTTTTGTGAACCACTAAAACCTGATCACCCTTAACCACATATGGGAGTTACAGGAGAATATTTTCAAGGGTCCTCCTCTCACCATTTTTACTCTTTAATTCAATGTAGGTACTCTTAACGCTTAACTGACCAAATCTAGTCATGCCATGAACTGAAATATATCTCAATGGCCCTTAAATAATAACCACAGTCCTTACTGTCAGCAGAGTTCCTACATTTCTTGTGCTACCTTCTATATAAGCAGAAATCTCAGACTTTTGATATAATCCTCGTAATTGTGACTCTTCACTACACGCAACCATAGTGAAGCATAATGACAAAATTTTGTCCTATATCCAAATCTCCAACATTTGAAGCACCTGTAGCATCAGTATAGTCCTTGACTATACAAGAAAAAAGTCAATCCACTATCAGTAAAATTTGATGAAGAGACCAGGAAAAATCTCAAAGACTCCGTGATACCATTGGGATCATGTCTACTAGTCTTAAACAAAAATGTGCATTCAGACTGGACTTGAATCTCACCCCAATCAAGTTAGTATTCTGCTCTCTGATGAGAGAAATCACCAACTACATAAACAGGTGACAGTCTATGTCATATGCAATGACATGAGGTTTTCTTCTACATTTCTGATTCACCTTCTAACTTCTAACTTTTTACTAGTCAGAGACTTTAAAATTATCCAGACAGTCTCTTTGTCATCTGCAACAACCATCTGCAAATCTCTCCTAGCCTTTTTGATTTTCCTAATCTTCAAGTTGGACATTTTGCTTCAAAGGGTAACTTGAAAGAATTCCTTTACCTCTTTGTGAAATCCTGCTTCTTGTCCAAGAAGATAATCTCGAGCTGTTTACAGGATAAACTAGCTTCCTGGTTTACTTTCAACAACTCTTCATAGAGCTTCTACTTCATCTGAATAGGTACTAAAGAGTTTTTCATCAAGAGTTTTCATCATGAGATGATTAAAGAATCATGACTTCTTTAATTTCAGCAGGCCTAGAGGCCAGCACCTTAAATCCATTGGCAAGACAGAAAAGATATAAGTTCAGTAGGTCTTGGAACTACTCTATTACATACCTCCACAGAGATGTTTCAAGGATTTCAGGAAACCCTACTAACTATTCACACTTCTGTCTAAATAACTTTACTAATGGGCAGAGCTGCCAGCTCTGCCTCCGCTTCAGGAAATTGTATTAGATCATTTTAGGTAATCTGGTGGATGTACCTACTTATCTGAGTAGTCTGGCTTTTCTTGGAGGAGGTGGAAGGATCATCTATCCTTCTCTTGGTGTCTTCTTTATTTTTACCCAGCTTGGGTTTTCTGCTGATCTCAGTAGATCCTAGTGAGATCTATTAGAATCTGATCTTACGATTGCGATGCTGAAGCTGTAACATAACACAGTTTTGATGATTTAGTCAGTTCCAAGATTCAGATAACAGGTCCTGTTTATCTACTTGCTTGCTGTCGTTTCTACCAACTTGATGACCAAGCCCACAAACATGATAACTTACCTGCACTAAGCTATGACAGCCAGAGGCCTGAATGTCCTCCTGTCACTCTTCATGCATCTTAGATGCTGCTGGAACAATTAATGCACACAAATTACAGGCATTGTTCTGAAAATAGTGTGTACCACATAAAGTGGGAAGAATAGGATGCCTCGTAAATGCTCAAACAGGACATACAAACCAATACTGCAGCCAGTATTTTAAACTTTTATAATTTTCCATGAATTTTATTACATTTTACATTTTTACTGATAAACTTAAACAAAAATGTGCAGTGAGTTTTTGGCTGTATTTGTATACAGTCGAAATTGATTTTTTTTTTTTTTGTTTAACTTCCGGAACCACCATTAAGGTATATCTTCAGAGAATGAGACGAATGAATTGTAGCATGTGTGAAAAATGGTATGCCTGACCGGGATTTGAACCCGAGACCTCCGAATGAAAGGCCGAGACGCTACTACTCACGCCACGAAGGCCGGTAGAAAGTTACAGTCGAAATGTTAGGTTTCTTTAAATGACCAAAATACAAATTGTTGTTGCAATTATGACATATTCTAAATGTTTCGTTTAAAAAATAATTATGTTACATATAAATCTGTGATTATAATACCAGTATTAAAAATATTTGTGATGTAAAGCCATCATCTGTTGAAAATAATTTAATGTGCTCATAATATATATGTATAAATAATGTTTGTTTCTTCCGTATGCGTTCCTGTACGGTTCATCCGTTTGCTTTGAAACTTTGGTGAGTTGTGCGTAATTAATTTGGATGTTCTAGGGTCGAGATATTTTGACAAATTGTACTTATAGACTGATTTAGCTCAGATCCATAATATAATTAGTTTTTTTTTGTTTAACCTCCGGAACCACCGTTAAGGTATATCTTCAGAGGATGAGTGAATGAATTGTAGCGTGTGTGATAAATGCCATGCCTGACTGGGATTCGAACCCGGGACCTCCGGATGAAAGGCCGAGACGCTACCATTCGCGCAGGCCGACAGTATATATTAGTTACGTGAAAAAAAAGTTTTTGCAAACACTATATCCGCTATTGGGATGTCATGACCTAAATTTCTTCTTTCGAATGCTTATTTTGCAAATTACACTCTATGCTATTTTTAACTGAATTAAATAATCAATATTTTTAAAAATAATGAAGAAGACTTTAAATAATATACTAAAATGTCAATGAAAAATAATTTTCGTATTATTTGAATTGAGCACCAAGTTATTAACAAATTTTGAGCTCACTTCATAAAGTTGAAAAGTTATTTTTTTCTAACTTCAACTAAAAAAGGCTTTCTAAGTTCTGTTTTATAGTTTTTTCTAAATTTTGGATTCAAAATGAAAAAATCAGAAAATCCCGTCCCTAAGAAACTCTTTTTTTTTCTGTTTGACCTCCGGAACTACCGTAAGGTATTACTTCAGAGGATGAATGAGGATGATATGCGTGAATGTGAATGAAGAGTAGTCTTGTACAGTCTCCGGTCGACCACTACTGAGAAGTGTGGATAACTGAAACCCAACCACCAAAGAACACCGGTATCCACAATATAGTATTCAAATCCGTATAAAAGTAACTGTCTGTACTAGGATTTGAAATATGACTAAAAAACTGAAATATGGAAAGCCTTTTTCCTGGCAGAGAAAGCAATTAGAGAAACAACGGAAAAAGATATTATAGAACTTGAACATGGCTTTCTGAATTAAGGAAAATGTATTTATTATCTATGTTTTCAAACCAATTTTGCAAAAAAAAATTAATATCAAAATGACGTCAGACTGTAAGTTTACGCTTTAACAAACTACTTCAAAACCCGGTGTAAAGAACTGTACTCAGATCACATATTTTTTCATTTAAAATAATTTTCCATTTAAGTTTCTTGTAAAACAGAGTCATCAAATACTACGTTTTTGATAATCAGTTAGGCATGAACAAAGAAATATACATCAGCAAAGCATCTGCAAAATGGTGTTTTCTTTTCTTTAAATTAATGTAGTAGTTTTAACCGTACTAAAATATTAAAAATTTAAAAACTTATACTGATACCTTAGCAATAAAATGCATTACTATTTGGAATATTTATTTGGCAATACTGGTTATTAAGCGCCATAGTATACTCAAAAATATAACCTAAAAGTATCAACCGGTTAGTAAAAGAATATTTTAACAGTAATTTTTTTACTATTCATGACAGAGTAATTTTATCAATGGATAGCACTGTTTCGGTATCAAAGGTAATTGAAATAAAGATACCTTACCAAAGTAAGGTTTTAAATTAATTGACATTTTGATATTCTTATTGAAGATCTACTATTTTTTTTTGAAACAAAACGTTTTTAATGTTTTTGAAATCATTTCAGTATAATTCATTATTAATAGCTTGTTATGTATAAATTTATTTATTTTTTTGAACCGTATAGAATTTTTTCTATTGTGCTGTTTGCAGTAGTAAATTGAAGTACGCATTTGTTATATCTTTACTTACGCAGTTTCAAATAAACTTAAGTAAATTGTATTAACTATTATTAAGAAAATTAAGTTAGCAGAATAAAAATATTTTTTTCAGTACTATTTAAATAATTAATTTATCAGCAGATTTTGTTAGATACAAATTTCATCTTATTGCTAGGAATGTTTTGGACCTGTAAGTGAAATAAACATCTATATACATGCTTTTGTGGGATTATATATGCATGCCTGATAAATAAATTTAATATCTCTTTTTATTTTATACTGGTGTATTTACTAATAAGTAATTTGTTACCACATTCTACAATGAGATCATTTTTCATTATTCTAGACTTGATAATTTTTACTTGTATGAATTAAAGGAAATATTCTGATTGCGAAAAATTTCGGTTTTCAGGTTTCAATGAAAATATCCATTTTGACTAGTTTCGGCATGATATCTGTACTATGTATCTATGTATATATGTATTATTACTCAAAAACAATTAGCTATTGAATGTTGAAATTTTTGGCTTAGGACTGATGTAACATCTAGTTAACATTTTTTTCTGATTGCAATCGACTGAATCAAAAATGTTCCAGAGTTATAGCCAAATAAAATTTTAATTAATGAAATATTTGGATCTTATAAGGGGAAGGCACATTGTTTCGAATCAGACTTCATCTCCTTTTTTTCTTTTAATTTTTTTTAAAATTTAAATATATTTATTTATTAATAATTATTAATCTCTGATTGTAAAAATAAAAATTATGATAAATAATATAATTCATTAAAAAAATAAGTAAATAAAGAAAAATTATGAAAAAATATTAGAAGTTATTAATAAAATAAAATGTTACATACTTTTAATTTTATAAAAATCTGTATATGATATAATAGGTGTATAAGAAGTCATGTATGTCCACATCAGATTTTATCTCGTGTAATTTGACACTATAAAATGCTATTACATTTTTTGATATGTATTTTATGATTTTTGTATATCTTGTTTTGGTTATAATTACAAAAAAGAGAAAAATGAAGGCATTCATAACAACAGAGTTAAACAAATTAATTATGCAATTACTGAATTGTTATATGTTTCAGAAATAATGCTCCTTAGTCATAAACAGTAAATAGACTAGATCATGGTATCAAAAACTTCATCTATGTCACTACATATCACATAGGCGTTTGGTCAGTTATTTGCAAGATTTGGACGTATGTTCATTACAGTTAATTAGATGTCTTGATCAGTAAATATTCATCAAATAAGTTTCATTTATCAAAAAAAAAATGTCAAAATGTGTGTTGGAGCAAAAAAAGAAAAGAGTTACTGAATACTGTATTAGAGTATTAGTAATAAAAATATCAATATGAATTTTTTTGTTTCACCTCTGGAATCACCGTTATGTTATATCTTCAGAGGATGAGATGAATGAATTGTAGTGTGTGTGAAAAATGCCATGCCTGACCGGGATTCGAACCCGTGACCTCCGGATGAAAAGCTGAGACGCTACCACTTGGCTACGGAGCCCGGCAATATGAATAATATTAAAATAATATAATATAATAATATAATATTAATTATATTAGTAATAATATTCAATATGAATAATTATAGTTGATAAGACATTAACTGATTTAGAGAGTTTGAGGTTTCTTTCCATTTCATGAATTTTTCTGAACCATGAACATTTTCTGTGGCAGAAAACAATTTAGTACAATCTGAGTATATAAGTAAAGAAATATCTATTCCTTCTTCCAACAGTATAAAAGGAAGTATGTAATAAATACTAGACAACATTAAAAAATTCATTAATAATAAATGATGAATCTTATATTTATATATCTCATGATTAAAAATTATCTTATGTTTATGTCAACTGGAAAAATTTTACAACAGGACCATTCTTTGCATAATAACTTACTATGCAAAATAAAAAAAAAGCTTCAACGCCCTGTCCACCGATCTTGATCTTTATTGTAAAAGATTTTTCCATAAGCGTCTTACTGTTCCAGTTTATTATAAAACCTCATCATTACATATCAGAAATTCTTTCCTATTATCCATGTTTTGCCGCCTTAAAGTGTCTCTGATGAAATCATCACAGAGTTTTTTCTTCTTGTAGTTTATCTATAATTTAACCACTCTACATTCTTACTTCTACTAATATCTCTTTTTAAAAAATTTTTTGTTGTTTGATATGGACCTCCAAAATTTCTTCTTATTTTTTCTTTATGCCGAAATTTATGTGTGCTGTTATTATATTTGTTTCTACAGCACTTTATTTTTCCTAAATTAGTTTCTGTTATCTATTTTATACTTTTTATTAATTTTATTTCATATGGCAATACAATATTTCACCTTCTTGTGTTCTATTCTTTCTGCCTTGAGCAATCAGTTCTGACATTATTCTGAATACTCAAACCTTTTCTTTTAGGAAGTCTTTCCTCCTGCCTTTATTTGTTTTTTTTTTTCTAATTTACTTATTTCCACTGAATTTACAATATTGTAGGTCTTCAAGCTATTCTTTTCAGATAATTCAGTTCAGTTTGCTTATATTCCACCTCTTTATTCTAAGCTTATTTAGTTTATTAACTAA
>JAAAKQ030162034.1:15429-53503 GCA_010016005.3 Zanna intricata | reverse complement strand
CACTCCTGAGAAGTGTGGTTAATTGAAACCCAACCACCAAAGAACACCGGTATCCACGATCTAGTATTCAAATCCGACATCAAAAACCTACTGACAACTAAGTGCTTTGATGATGATGGGTTCCAGGAAGGTGTCACTGAGTGGCTGGAAAACCAGGTGGAAGAATATTTTGATAAAGGGATAGAAAAACTCAACCACAGATATGAAAGTGTCTCGATTTAACTGACAACTACGTAGAAAAATAGTTTATGAATATATTTTCAAATTGTATGTAATAAATTCTTTCCAATTTTTTTTCTGGACAGCCTTTTATTTCACATTTGCTATAGATAAAAGATTCTTGAGTTTTTCATATTGTTTTAAGTTGGATGCTGAAAGTCTAGGTACAGTGTTAGTTAAAATCAGAAAGGGAATATAACAACAAATATTCACACACAAATAAAATTTGAAGGTTCTAAGATATATATCATTACTGTAAAATGAGATCTAACTAAAATAAAAAATAAATTTTGTGGGTTTAGGCATTTTTAAAACTCAGAATAAAAATGTTTAATTAATTTTATCCAACAAATAACATTCACTAGAAATCTGTACATAAAATTTAAAAAAATACATTTTTAAATATAAAGGCAATAAAAAAATAAAATAAACATACTTCAAACTGTCTTAATGTGTTTAAATATATTTTGAAACAATCACAATTCAAAATTCTCCAACAAAGGCAAACATCACAAAATAAGGACTGACTATTGAATAAAATAATATCTAACTCAAACATTTAAAGAGTATCAGCCACTTATTTACTTATTTAAGGATATTCTCCCAGACGAGGTTGTTTTTTTAGCATATTTCAGAACTTTTTTAGAAATCATTAATATAAGAACCATGACGATTAAATCAAGTTAAATTTTGAGATTTTTTTTTAAACAAATAAAATTTCTGTCAGCTTTCGAATAAAATGTTTCTTTAACCAAGTTTGAGGAACTAACACTATCTAGGTGCATTCACATATATTAAAACTAACATAGAATGACATGTAAAAGCTTTCATAGATATAAATTCACAACATAATCTACACAAATCATAGAAAATAGGGGATGTCATGTTACTTTTGGCAGTTCTCAAAAAACACTCCCAACGTTATGACTCAGGGAAACAAACTGATAGTAAACACATGGGATCATAAACAAGAACTATTCAAACCAACATCAAATCATGGCTATCAAATAGATCTACTGATTTGAGATTAATATATTAATTTGGATTTTGTTATGGGAAATTTTTATCAACAAAAATAAATTTAGCAATCAGTTTAATGAAACCATTGTTGCTGATGGCATCATTTTGTAATGCACAAAAAAAGAGAATAAAATTAATGAGAATTAATTTTATTAATTAATATAGTAAACAAAGAACACAAAGAAAAAAGTCATACCTTTTTAATAGAACCATTTGATGTTCCGAGAAATATTACAGTATGTCGTTCAGTTGTAGCCAACGTAACTGATGTAACCAGATTATTTGGAAAGTCAATAGCTGATGTCGTACTAATAGGGGCTACTCCAGAAATTTTCAATCCAACTTCACAGAAGTTTAAAATATTCCCCGTTGTCTAAAAAAATAAAAAGTCCACTAGTTACTAATGATGATTGTAATAGATGTACTTCATATGCATTACACCATAAACAAAAATTACATTTTGAAACATATGAGCAAACATGTCACTTCTCAGAACACACCTAATAAGTTCTGTAAGTTTTTATTTAATTTCACAATTATCCATCAAAAAATCACAAATTTACTACTAAAATCACATATAAATATAACAAGTTAAGACTCCACTACTCATTATGCTCTATTTAATACTATTTTTTCCATTTATAAACAGTAAAAATTTTCCTAATCTTGTCAAAAATCTTATAATTGGCTCTGCAAAAAAAATATCTTAAGAAAAATAAATCCATATTAAGATAAGCATTTTATTCTAATTCATGAATTCTTTCTCTGATTCATGAAAAATAATTGCATAAAAATAAACTTATTTATAACAAATAACTCAAAAAAAAAAAACCTAATATTTATATTGATAAAACTAACAGATCATTTAAAAAACGGTTTACAAAACATTACACTGCTTGGAAAATCAAGAAAAGAGGACAACCATTTAACCTATGTGGACCACCTAATGTGGACAACCATTTTTTCCTATGTATACAATGTATTACTGACTGTAAAAACAATTTAAAAATTTTTGAAGCTTTTAATAATGATAAAAAATGAATATACTTGAAAAATATTATATTTATAAATTTAAACAAAAATATAAAATGATGAACCACTAAATCACACTTGAAGATGATTTAATTAAGCACGTAATAAATTATGACTGTTGGCAACAATAATGTTATAAACAAAGAAAAGTATGACATTTTTAATTTGCTTCATTCCGGTGATGGGAAGCAGAGTTGCATGTTTGCCCAAAGTAAAGCTTCAGTATTATAAGGTGATACGAGTTTAGGAATTTCTAAATTTTTAAAATGTTCAATAAATAATTAATTTTCTTGTAATTGTAGAATTGAATTTAGACTGATGATGCAGCATCCCAAGAAAATTTATTATTCATTTTAATTTGATAGGTTTACTTATCTATTTACTGCATTGTAAATTTATATTGTTTAAGTTTTATATTGGTTAAGTTTCAATTAATATTGAATTTAATCATTACAGTGGTTAGTATGTTGATGAATTATTTGAATTTTCAAGATAAATAAATAAATTATATATATATATTATATTTATTTGATCAACCTTAAATACAGAATAATAAAATTGAATAGGATGACATTTACCTTACTTACCACTTACACTTACCATTATGCAGGCAAAGGCACTTTCGCGAATTCCTAGCATTATCAGTTGCATTAAATATTTTTACTACATATTAAGTAAAATAAGTTAAAAATTATTTTTATACTATATTTAAAATCTAGAAATTATTTTTTTTTAATTTAAATTAAAAATTTTAAATTCCATATATAAAAAAATATGGCATCAATTCCTAAAATTGAATTAAATTAAAATAAATAAGTAATTTAAATAAAATGCATGTCAACTAGCTAGCCAATCTTAAACTGTACAGAGTTGAAATATTATAAATTAACATTGTCTGAAAAAGTGCTGCTATTTAGAGCAGCTTTAATAATTGTGTCATCCTCATACTCTGTTTGAAGGTTGATCAAATTAAATTAAATTTTTTATATTTATTTATAAATACAGGATCTTTCTAAAATGTCTAAACCCCTATTATTTGTATTAATATTGTACTTCTTAATTATCAGCATTTCTAAGTTTGTTTGAATATCACATATTGAATGTGTATTATTAATCAGATGATCAGAAACATTAGAGAGAACCAGTTCTCAATTTTTATATCTAAAATGTTATAGAATCTAGTTTTAAAGGATCTAGTCATTTTTCCTATATAACCGATGGTCCATCTATTGTATTTTATTATATATATATATATATATAATAAAATGCAACAAATGTGTTACATATATATATAACAACAAAAAAACAATGTTTTTCTTAAATAAATTACATCTAATAGTGAATATAAAAGAAGGTTTAATAAAATATAAGACTAAATTTTTCCCCACCATGTGATTCATAAATAATAATTCTTCAGACAGTCTGTTTTCTTTGTTGATAAAAATCGCAATTAATGGCTAATTAAAAACCAACTTCCATTATAATTTATATAATTATACAAACAAAAACGTTTAATAACTAGAAATCACTGAAGATTTAGTATTAGATAAATTATTACTGAAAAATTACTTTGAAATCACTTAATTACATAAATGTGTAACATACTGGTCTAATTTAATATAACAGTGAATTATTTATGAGAAAAATTATATCCTCTGAAAACTAAAACTATAAAAAAAAGAAAGAGAAAAATAAAGAGATACAAAAATATATATAGAAAAAGAACGAAATAAAAAACGAAGATTATCAATCTAGAAAGGGAAAAGATATAAAAAGATTGGATATGTAAAATTATCAGTTTTATTGAGTAACTAACACATGTGGGCCTCTAACAAATGGCTATTAATAAAAGTAATGTAATGAGCCTACCCAAAACAGAAAGACAAGAAATCCGTTTTTAAAATTAAATGTTTTTAATTTTTAACGTAAAGTACTAAGGGATAAATTATATCCATTCTGTAAATTTAGTACACAAGTATCTATTTACGTAAAAAAAAAAAATGAATAATTCAATCTGAATTAATTTATGCAAAACAAAAATGTAAACCAGATTTTACTCTAAATAAATTTACACAAAACATCAATGTAAACAACTGTTCTTTTGCTGATCCAGTTAGAATAACAAAGATAAATTTATAAAATATAAAAATTAATATCAAAATATGAAATAAAAAAAGCTAAACCAAATACACAAAATCATTTGATATTAAATCTAGTGATGCGGGATATCAATTGCAAACTTAATAATATAAATTCAAAACATCTTTTGATATTTTTTTAATTCTAATTTAAAAATAGAACTATTATTTAGAAGGAGGATACATCAAACTGGAAGTAGAAAATAAATCAGCTTTGAGCCCAATAGGATGTGGAATACTAGCTCTATAGCCAAAATGATCAATGATAGAACTAATGCTACAAAAAATAAAATGCTTTGATGATGAGGTAGTTATGAATGAAGGTGATGTTCAGGATCAGTGAATACATTCATCAATAATGATGTAAGTAACAAGGATTAGAGGAAGATCTAGAGGAAGTTGAACATATATTCAGAATAACAGTTATGCTGTGCAGAAGAAGATTCATGAAAATACAACTGCTATAAAGGAGAGGGCTTATTAATAGTGGATTTTGTCACACAGCAGAAAATCCAAAACCCACACCGTATTGAATACAGGAAAATTAAGACAGCTAATCCACATCATAGACCAGATATGAAGTGGTACATAAGATTGAAAAATATTTAAATAATAATTACCACTGTTTTTAAAACTAAAAAAAAAAAAAAAAAAAAAAAAAAATTACTTACACCAGCCATTGGACAGTTGCCATCCAAAATTAAGCCAGACACATAACCCATATTTCGATATTTTGTGCTTCCATTAAAACACATATGTATATTTTCATTAAACTTTGCTTCAATGTCCACCATACTATAAATACAGACGGCTGATTTAGATAATGGTTCATTAGTAATGCTTCGGCTTGGGGAGAAACTTCCCACCAAGATAAAATCACCAGAGTCTATTCCCAAACCTACAGCAAGGTCATCACCAGATGCAGTCACTTTTGCGTCCTGGATTAAATTATAGTTAACTGTCTGACCACCCGACTTTACTAAACACTGTAATGTCACTTCAGTATAACTATCATAATTGGCATCATTGATACATACACGAGCTAAACGTGTTACATAACCCATTTCTTCCTGACCTGGCAAATGCGATTGTTTTTGTACGATCACAAAATATGCATAATCACTAGAATTAAAACCATAAACATACTTAACAAGGAAATGATCACGATATTTAACATCTATTCGAAGGAGGGATTGTTTAGAGAATGAGTACTCAGCTATTTCCAAATTATAAAGACTGCGACTAGCGATAGCAGGGACATCGTGCCGAAACTCTCCATTATTAGTAAAAGTAGTTCCTACATAAAGGACATTGGAAGGTCCCCAACGATTATAGTCTTCAGGGCCAATAAAAGCATAAGTTGAAGACATTTCATCATTAGCTGCAATACTCATAGGAATAAACTGACTCGGAGATGAAATATTGTTCACTTTATACTTTTCACAAGCTCCTTGCAAAATTGAACCGCATGCAATAATAGTTCTTGAATCTGAATCAAGCACTAATATTTTATTCACATTATCGGTCAAAGGTTTTTCAATTTCAGGAGAATCACATCCACGTGCATGGCACAAAGCACTGTCTTCTTTTGGACCCGTTACAACGCATTCTTCTAAATTAAGTGAAGAATCCAACTGTATAAGTCTATTTACTCCTCCCAGATAAACTTTGCCTGTATTGTAATCCAGAGCCAAATGATTCAATCTGGCCGAACAGTTGTCATTCGCATCATTCACTGCTGGAAAATGGGCTATGATGGGACCACTGCTATTCCCTCCCACTCCCACCAAGTAGACGTATAAAACCACTGCAGTAGCCACCACGCCCATTCTGTGCAGTGGCGGCTGGCTTCTAAGAGCACATCTCCACCCCTAAAAAAAACAACACAAAGCAAAACGATTAATCTAAAAATTTGAAGAAAAGTTTAAGTAAAATTCATTAAGTAATTACAGAAATTATGCTTAGTAACTTTTTAACATTATTAAAACTTATAGGAGAAAATCATGTTAAGCTAGGAAGTATATTTACTTTGATCAGATATAGAATTTATGTTAACAATATTTGTACTTTATCTCATCAATAAAGTTAATAATTTTTCAAGTATTCCTGAGCTCTATGAAACTTGAGAAATCAAAAAGTTAATATTTTGCAGTAACCAAAGCATCATTCTCTGTTCTTTTCTAGTAAGGGATTATATTTTCAATATGTATTTCACAAGATTAAGTTAAACTATATCCTCTACTCAACCTTCTTTAGAGTCTAGACCCTCTAAATATTGATGTAAAACAAAATTTAAAAAGATCCTCTTTGCCTTACATTTAAAGTATATTTTTAAAACTATTTCTTACTTTGAGATATTAATTGTCAACCTAATTCTTAAGTATTTTCAACAACTTCATCCAAATATAATAAAATCTCTTGAATTATACAAAAATAAATTCAACATTCACCAGCTCTATTCAAATATCTGTACTAGCTCAATTCCCAGACAGTCTGACTCTTTTATATCTATGTTTTATTAATATTAAATTATATTTTTATTAAAATGTAATTTATTATACATTTATATTCAATTTTTCTTTTTTCTAATTCCAGAAACATATTTACTTACAGATTCAAAAATTCACTGTACCAGCAGAGAACCATAGATTAAAAAATAACCTCCAATCAAATTATTTTTAACTAGCAAAAATTCTGAGTACAATGAAATCTCAAATGATACGCCACAAAACTAGTTAAAAGAAAAAGCTAAGAGTATAAATATTAATGTAATTATGACTAAGACAAGATGTCTAAACATATATCTTATGCTGCTAAATACGTAATGTCATTAAAGCAACAGTGGACCTGTTGCTTTAATCTGCTTTCTCATAAAAAATGTAATGACAGAGTTTACAATGTTCAGAGAAAATACTGGGGTAAATTAATAATAAATATGAAGAAAATATTGATTAATAAAAGACAGAATAATCCTATGTACAAAAAAAATGTTATCTTATAAGAGATGTCTTTTCATTTCTTCCTGATAATCACAAAAACTACTGAACCAATTACAACAAAATTTTATCTGTAGCTTTTTATGAACCTTGGAACATTTACCACATTTCAAACCTCATCAATTTCACTAGTATAAAGAAAATAGATATATAAAAATAAACCAGATAGATAAATAACCTAGAACTTCATTTACTACATTTAATGTCACTGACTATATCAAACATTGTCTATGTCAGCATAGACTTCTTCAGATGGTTGTTAAAAAATAATCAATTAGTTTAAATGAAATAACTTTGTACAAGTAAATCTACCTAGATTACTCAATGATAAAAGATATATAATGAATGTTACTATTGAGTGTGACAATAGAGGCAAAGATTTTTTTATGGATACTCCCAGTGGAACCGGGCAAAAAAAAATATTTTAGTCAATTTATTGTTGACTCAAGTAAGATCTGCAGGGAGTATGAAATTCACTGTAGAACATCAGCTATTGTAGCAACCCTTCTCAGTTTTTTTTTTTTTTTTTTTTTTACGTCCGGAATCACCGTTAAGGTTATATCATCAGAGGATGAGATGAATGAATTGTAGCGTGTGTGCCATGCCTGACCAGGATTCGAACCCAGGACCTCCGGGATGAAAGGCCGAGACGCTACCACTCACGCCACAGAGGCTGGCCGGCCTTCTCAGTGGAGGCAGAACCACTCACTTGACTTTCTAATTACAATTACATGTATTTTGGCCAGGAGAATTCATTTTTCCTAATTTGCAAAAATGGTTCCCTTGAAAAAATTCTTCAAGAAACATAATTAATAGTATGGGATCGATGTACAATGAGTCATAGGCTCACATTGAAGCTATCAAACATTACAAGATTTTATATCAAATACATTATAAGTTATGGATGGCATAATTTTCGTTTTTGCAGATTTTAGACAAACTGCAGTTTACCTGATATTATAAAAGCAGCTAAAGTTAGAAAAATATTGAAAACCTCAATTTAACATGAACATGAAAATTTATTTTGGGGAAAGAAACCCTGAATTTCTGATGCAATTATTGAAAATTGATAATGGAACTAGAGAAAATGATTACGATTATATAACAATCAATCAAAAGATATAGTACAATTAGTAAAGGTTGTTAGTACAGTTAAGTGATTTGATTTCTGAAGTTTATCATGATATTTTGCATTTATTGAAAAAATTGTATCTTTGATTACACGAGAAAGCCAAAGAATATAATGGCAGAAGAAATAAACACGAGGTAATATGCTTGAAAAATTGGATGGTAATTTCCTTTAATATCTATCAGTTGATACAGTTCTAAGCACCAATGATACAGTCCATTTCGAATCCCGGTCAGGCATGGCATTTTTCACACACACTACAATTCGTTCATCTCATCCTCTGAAGATATAACCTAACAGTGGTTCCGGAGGTAAAAAAAAAAAAAAAAAAAAAAATTATCCACAAGTTTTTTAATGCTCTCAATCCATTAGGGTTTCCACCTCATACATCAAAATTACAAGTTGGTTCTCCAATTACATTAAGTTACCTTCAACCTCCCAATCTTTATAATGGTATCAGAATACAAATCAGAGCTATGCACAACAATATCAATGAAGCTATGATGGGTTAGATGGGGTCAGCAACAAGGGAAACCGCATTTATTCCTCGAATATCAATAATCCCTATAAATCTCCCATTTCAATTTAAGCATTTACAAATCCCCATAAAGAGTTTCTTTTGCTATTACAAGTCGAAATTCAAACTTTCAATCACGCTGTGAATGGAACTCTGTTCAGTGTTTCTACAATGGCCAATAGGTAGAATTTTCCAAAACTGGAAATCCTCAAACCAAAAAAGTTTGATACAAACAGATGACAAAACAAAAAACGTAATTTTACAGTACTGTTATTTTATCAGGTTTTATGAAATTTTATTTTGAAAAGTTGTTATTCATCCAAATTAATTTACATTATATCCGTAAGTGAATAGCAATAATTCTGAGAGGAACAACTTACACATAATTACTTAAAACCTATTTCTAATTTTTAAGTTCTAAATGCACACAGTGAGGAAAAAGCCATAATGGGGGATGCTGGTAAGTTCTAAACTGAATACACAAATCTTTTAAATTACATTAGAAAACCTCATATTGATGATTCTTTTATAAGAATGGACCTATCCCATTGTCCTATGACTGCTTATGTAATATCACAGGTTAACAACATCAAGCTGTACACAAATTTTGCTGTTGTTATTACTATTACTATTATTATTACTATTACAGCTTGATAATGCTGCTTTACATTAATTTCTGACAGTCACCTTGTTTGCAACAGTCACTTGTAAATAAGTCACAAGTATATAAGAAACAAAATAAATGTGTTTAGTTTTATACTAGTTTTAAAAATTTGTTTTAATACTATTAAAAGTTTTTTAAAAGTCTTTTTATGAATTTTAAAAACAAAATAAACAGATTAACATTTCAGTTGTTCCAGAACAGACAACAAATTCTCGCTCAATCACATACAGATTAAAATTCCAGTATTTTTTCAAACTACAAACAGCTAAGCAATAAATTTTGTTAACAATTAACATTCTTGTATAAACTTGCGTTTGAAGTAAAAGTATCTCTATGCTGGATGCATCTGCAAAGCTAAGAAAAATATTATCTATAATAGTGATATCTGTTTAAACAGGGTAAATTATAAAAGAATCAAGATCATCAATCAGATCATATACAGTTGCAAGTAGATACTCATTTGGTTTTTTCAACACAAACAGTATTCCTAATGCACACTTCAGGTTTCATTTGCAAAATTTTCTTTAAATTTTTAAGACAAATAATTTTATCACTTATCCATTGTTAAATACTAAAAAAAACTGTCACAAATTTTTGTTTCTTCTACACCCATATCAATTCTATTAATTTAATCAAGGTAACCCTTTTTCTTTTTATGTTTAGCCTCCGAAACTACCATAAGGTAGTTCAGAGGATGATTGAGAATGATATGTATGAATATGAATGAAGTATAATCTTGTACAATCTCAGGTTGACCACCTCTGAGAAGTGTGGTTAATTGAAACCCAATCACCAAAGAACACCAGTATCCATGATCTAGTATTCAAGTCCATTTAATAAAAGTAACTACCTTTACTAGGATTTGAACCTTACAACTCTTGACCTCGAAATCAGCTGATTTGTGATGTCGCGTTAACCACTAGACCAGCACAGTGGGCTAATCAAGGTAACTCAGTAAGCTTAAAATCACTGACAAACATATAAATATTATTATCAGAGGTTTTTTATTTACTCTTTCTATAAAATTTACAAATTAGTTCACAAATTTTTCCATCAATTTTTCCCTACCCACTAACGCACTGGAAATTACCAACATTACAAACTAGTATCACTTGAAATAATACAAATTAATCAAAACTAAATTGGCAACTAGTATCAGTAAAATAAGTATTAAATTATGTAAATGATTTTTAATCAAAGTTTATATATATATATATACTACCATAAAATCCAAAACGCATGCACACACATACATATAATTATTTAAGATTAATGAGGTAATTTAACTGCAAACTCAACTCATACCTTGATACATTCATAAGATCGTCTTACATTCATACATCGTCTCGGCCCATAGCATTAAATAATAAAGTATGTAATATATCTAATTTATAATATATATATACATTATAGTATAATATCTATAAATGAATTACATATCCTATGGTTACATAATTTCTCAAAACACTCACAATTTTTAAATAATTAGAAAAAATAATATGAAACTTCAGCTGCGATGAATTAATTTAGAAATGTCCATTGCATTAAAAAAAAAAAAAAATGGCTTAAGATACTTTTAAAAGACACTAACAAACTCTACTAACCAGAAGAACTATGACTACTACATAATATAACTTAATTTAAAAAAAAAATTATCTGAAGTAATTACTTATACATTCAGCTATATACAACAAAATATTAATCATATTTGATCGGCACAAAGATCATAAGTCAAAAAGTTAAATAATTTATCATCTTTTTTATCAATCATTAATAACATTTAAACACATTACCACAAAAAAAACCACATTTAACACAAACATACATAAGCATGTGTAGTAAAAATTGTATAATTTTTATACACATGCGCACACGCTTGCGCGCATGCAGCAGCATAACAACTTCATTTTTTACAGAAATAATAAATAGGAACTAGAGATAATATCCCAACAACAAAAATCATGCATAAAAATTAATTCTTTTATAATTAAAGAAAATATAAACATTATTTCACACTATAATAAATAATGTTCTCTCAAAACAAAGGTTATTTCAGAAATTGTTAACATTTCTTGTCATATATTTTTTAATTTCTTTTCCTTTTTTTACATATGAAAGAGTAATTGAGGTACAATGAGATACATATTATCTCTTGTTACTTCTAGTAATGTTCATAAATAATATTTAAGTATAGTATAACCTTAGTGATAAAAAAAAGGAGGGAGAGCCAGTAATATTACATCATACTGACAAGTTTTTTATCAGTCTACGATTTCCACCATACAAAGAAAATGGAAACAACTTGGTTGGCTTATCCAAATCATATAAGTGTACACTTTGAGCAGACATGTCCATATTCTGACATCAGTCATTAATAATTTACCCATAGGTTTTAGGAACATTAAAAAATTCCCCTTATTAAAAAAAATACCATATTTCATTCCTAAAGGTCTTATTATTTGATTTAAATTTCAATAAGTAATAGATAAATGATGGAAATTATAACATTATATAGTATATAATTTTGTCATCTCATGGATAATTTTTTATACATATTGTTCACCAGTCATTTGATTAATTTGATGCCCAGTGTTCATGTTTTACTACCATAAACCATTAACTAAAAACAATCCCTTTTTTCAAATTTTTTTTTTATAATTCCTTTCTAATTCCTACATATGTTTTTTATACCAGCAAGCTTATTTTCTCTATGAACATTTTTCCTTGCTTGTCTGGTTTTGTTGTGCGTACTTTGTAACCTTACTAAACAAGATTTCAATAAAATATGTTCCCTATCTTAATCTTTAATTCATGATTATCCTCCTTTTAGCTAGATTTCATAAGAAAGCTACCTACTGCAATGGGTACCGTAACTCGACTTAAGGAAAATTTTTGCATATCTTTGAGTTTTACATCCCCCACACTCCAAAACTATGGTCAGTTCAAAAGTTTATACATAAATTTATATATATTTCATTTTCTTGTAGCCGGCCTCCTTAGCCGAGTGGTAGCGTCTCGGCTTTTCATCCGGAGGTCCCAGATTCGAATCCCGGTCAGGCATGGCATTTTTCACACACACTACAATTCGTTCATCTCATCCTCTGAAGATATAACCTAACGGTGGTTCTGGAGGTTAAAAAAAAAAAAAAAAATTCTTGTGGACACAATAACTACCATAATTTTACGCCAATCACTTCCAAATTGATACATAAACTATAATGACCAAAACTCTCGCTCGAGTTTGTAAATGGGCAAAATCGGATCATGGGAATGAAAATGAGAAAGCTTTTTCGAAAAAAACAAAATGTCGCTATAACTTTCTTATTAAGTAAAATATCAAATTTGTTTAAATTTCCTACTATTCTTTGGATAAGGGCCTAAAACTTAGCATAGTTTTTTTATATCACCAACCATTGGCTCAGGGGGTAAAAAAAATGGGGTTTCAAATACAAAAAAAAAATCATACCTCCTTAATAGGTGTAGTAAAGAATCTGTTTAAGGTGGTCGTTAGTCCTCTAAACATTACCTAAAACTTTTGTCTGAAACAATTTTTGATATGACCAACCCTTGCAGCAAGCGATGGCCAAAACGTTGCTGGAATTGTAAGAAAACTGGGCTTGTTGTACGCTAAACATGTTAAACTTTTTTCACATGCAAACATTGTCACATTGAGTAAATTTGAAGTTTTACTTAACTTTACGGTGGAAATCTTTTTTATTCCTACTTAGAACTGGTAAAATCTACCTCCACCTTCCGGCATGCCAAAAGGGATTTTTTATTATATTTCATGCAAAAGATTAATTACTTTTATACTGAATTTCTTTCCAAACAAAAGAAAAAAATATTATTCCAATTCATTACTTTTCTACATTGTTGTTGGTTTCTACTAAAAGAACATAGTCAGCAAATTTCGAAATTATTTTCTGTCCTCAGATTATTATTCCTTTCTACAATTTATCCTATAATTCTGTATTGTTTGATTAAAAATATTGTAAATCATAGGGAAAACATATTATATTATCTGTGTAACATCTGTGATTATGTATTATCTGTGATTATAACATCTGTATATCTATCACCCCTGCATTACAAATCCAAAATTATTAATTGCTACAATAATAATAAAAATAAAAGAAAATGTACAAGTTTAGACTCGTTCATGCAATTGACAACTATTTACAGATGTTTGCAGGAGACAGTAAAGAAAAAATCCTATATATTACTTTCTTCAGTTATGAAACAGAACTTTTCTACACTTCAGAAGTGCAATTTACAAGAAAAATACAAAAATTAAACAAGGAAAGTGAAAACTTCACAACAATTTTACCATAAACAATAACTGGCATAGTGTACTAAATACAGCTAACAATTTACAAATACTTATTCTGCATACAGTAACGCTTTCAAACAAAACCATTAAACCAAACTCTAGCCAACAAGAAATAATAATAATGAAATAAGAGGAAGCACTACAAAGATCAGCACAGTGTTTGATACAACACTTTCAATCGAGGCGCTTTGTACCTCCATCTTTCTTTGGAAGAACTGCAAACAAGAGCATATCACATTATCCTGGCCCTAATTTAGTAATAAATTAACAAAAATATTCAAAAATGATACAATTATTGAAAAATTTAAATTCCTTTTTAAATGATCATAATTAATCATTTTTATTTCTTAAATGACAGAATTTTATACATAAATACTAAAGTTTGTTTGTTTGTTTGTTTGCTTGCTTGCAACAGCATCACTCAAGAACCAACAGACTGACTGCTTTCAAATTTTCAGGATACATTCATGTTATCCCAGGGAAGGTCTTCAGCCACAGATCAAGAACCTAGTCCACTTGGGAGTGAAGATGGGATTTAAAGATATTCATTAAAGAAGAAAAATTATTCCTTTTACCTCACTATATTTCTGTCACTAAGGAAACAGAAATATAATGAAGGTAAAATGACTAATCCTTTTTTTCTACAATGAATATCTGTAAAATATTTAATATTCACACAACTATAATTACTATTATTCAGTCTTTTGTAATTTAGTATTTTTTTTTAAAGTATTTATAAAATCTTTAGACTTCCTTCATCATTTCCTCTTCTCTTTTATTTTTTGTAAATAATTTCGCTTATCATTATTAATTTTTTCTTCTTCTTTCTTCCATACAGTTTTTCAATCTTTTTCATTAAGCCCTCTAAAAAAATATCAAATCTAGGATAATCATCAAGTGCCTCTAAGTGTAGCCAGGTTTTACAAGAAAAAAGAGGTCGAAGCACTTGGAGGTTGAATGAGTTCGTACTTTGGCCAATAAAGTGGCTAAATCAGAGGAAGATCAACAGCACAGTTGAGGCTGAACAAATGCGTGCTTCTCAGCAGAGCGGCTGAGCCAGAAGAGCGATAACAACTGTTAGAAGCTGACCAAATACACACTTCAACTAGCAGAATGGCCTAGCATGGTGTCCAGTAAGAAAACAACAAATATGGTACATCCTTAAGCAGTCAGTAGTCATAAAATTGTATAAAATCATCATCATTAAATATTACAACTTCCTAATATTCCTTATTGTAATTTATTATTTGTTAAATATAAAAAAAAAAACACATTATAAACAAACACACGCACACAAAAGTTTCTCACAATAATAAGGATAATGAACGTGTTGGGGGTCCAGGCTTAATGGTCAGGTGATCAAAGCAAGCCCTGACTAGCTAATAATACTTTAAAACATCAACTTTTATAAGTTTTCATTGTTTAAATTATGTTTAATTTGTTACTTTTCTTACATTTTGTTTAAGAATAAAAAATATTTTTAAAATTCTAAATTAAACTCATAAAATTATTTAGAACAAAAAACAAACAAAAATAGTAACAAGTAAAAAATGAAAGTATGAAAATATCACATCAAATATACATAGTATATGCTCTGAGCGGAACAAAAAAAAGAAGAAAATCAGCAGGCTCTAATTTTTTTCCACTGGCTTTTCTTCAGATTATATGATACTAATATAAATTTAAAAATATACAAAGAAAAATTTTGTTGTAACTAGTAGACTAGATTTAACAAAAAAAAAAAAAATAATAATTCAGTCAAATATCCTCAAAAATTCCAAACAATAACCCAAGAAATAAAAAATAATTTAACTTAATATAGATACAATGAGGGAATATTAAATATATATATATATATATATATACATATATATATATACATAAATTAAATAAGTGCACTTTATAAATCAGTTTAAAAATATTAGTAATAATCCACTATCAGCAGACTATACTATATACATAACATACAAATATTGAAAATAAAGTTTAAAAATATGAGAATAAAGAAAATTAAAGATAAATCAGAAAGTTTTGTGCACAACTGAATTTGAATAAATTTAAAAAAGTTAATTTTATTATTCATTAATATAGCTCATTAACTCACAGGAAATAAAAACAAAAGACAAAAACATTCATCACAATTTCAAGCTCCTTTAGCTAAAATTTTATTCCTATAAAAATGACGAAAATATATGAAACTGTATCACAAAAACAATCTATAAGCCTATTTCTGAAAGCATATAAAGTTAAACAGACGACTGATAACAAAAACATCAATAAATTCTACAAAAAATAAAACAAACACTGCCCAATAAGATAACTTAAAAACTGATCCAGTGTTTCACTTATCAGTGATTAAAAACATAAAAATAATAAGGAAAGTTTTTCACACAAGATATCTTAATGAAACCCTATCATCAATCACAATCATTTATAACAATAAACAAGATTATGGGATCACATATAATATGCAGATGACTTAAAGTTAAAAGAAAATAAATGTGTTTGACAGACTGAAGTATAACATAATGAGAAAATAAATGTAATAATGGGAAATAAAATCTTTATCTAAAGATAACAGATAAGATTCTAAATTTCTAGCCCTACAATACACTTATTTTATAATAAGCATAAAATTACACTGGTAAGCACTGTTGTCAACTCCTGAAACTAGAAAAATTAACACAATGTTGTCACATCTCACACTTAGATAGATAGAAAAACAAATAAACTTTTTTTTTTCTTTTTTTTTAAACAATATAAAATGATATTTACATAACTTTAGCAAAAAATCAAATGAATTCTTTACAACTTAAAAACATTTTTTTTATATGTTTATCTCTAGTTTGTGCCAAACAAACAAACTCAATCATATAGTTTCACATCTCCACCTAATCCCCTTTTTCTAAATCCATAAAAATAATGAAATAATCTTAAGGAAAAAATAATTAAATAGATTACTTTAAATGTATATTTTACTTTATTTCTAGTAAAACTGAATTCATTTGTTGAAATTACTTAATTTTTATACAAATTTTCAAATGTTGTGGTCACAGACTGTTTATAATTGAGAATCTATCATTTATTATGATCAGTTTAAAATTTAATTTTAAATATCAAACTAGAATTTTTCCATTCAAACAAAGAAAGGTGTAAATTTGGAAAAGCAAAAGTCAATAAGAATGTATAATTATTATAGAATATATCTTTCATTATATGTGATTTTTCATAACATGCTATGAAAAATAAAAATTACATTTTTAACGCACCACCATAAGCTAATTTTGAAATCCACCTTAATCAAACTGTTAGAAAACAAATTTATTTGTAATTCTTTCAATTCCAAATTAGCCACTTATACTATCTGTAAATAAAAAAGAATCAACAATATAAAAAAAAAATGTAATTGTAATAACAATTATCAAAATCCAAACTAAAAAAAAAAAAAATTAAATTAATTCAACAGAAAAGTAGCATGTATACTGAAAAAAATATTAGTTTTAATTTTAATTTGTAAAGCTGATGAATAGGGTCCTTGTATTATGTGGATAAGTCTTATCACCAGATCCTAGACAAAATATTAGGCGTGGTTCATGGGTTTTCCCAATTGCACTGATAAATATTATTGGTATTTTTATCTGTACTTAATGGTTAATAGTTAAATTTACACAAAATGGAATAAAATATTTCTCCACACAAGAATTCTTCTTCTATGAAATATGTAATTAGATAATTATAGGTTTACATAACTCCAGATTAGGTAGTACTCAATGCAATCGGCAAGAAGTGATATTTAAAGAAATTAATTAAGAAACATATAAATGAATCAATGTGTATATTAAAATGTTATAAATATAATTGACAGCAACAGCAAGAATAAATTTAGACATGGAAAGAACTAAAGTAATAATTGCAGAGGCAAAAAAAAACTACTTCGCATATGCCTGGCAGGTATACAAAAAACATTCCTCATCTGTTAACATAATAGATATACAAAAATGGTAGAATTGTTGAAAAATCTAACAGCATTTATAAAGAGTGAACACAGCAGTCAATATCATAACCAAATTTCAGTTTCCTGGACAATCATGCAGTGGCAATCAAACAAAGTTATTTAAGTAGCCACCTATAAACTCCCCCCCCCCCTCCCACGACTATAAGTGCAAAATACTTATATGAATTTCTTGAAAAAATTACATTAAATCATAAGTGAGCACTAAACGTAATGCAAAATGTTTATATATTTTTAATAGTTAATAATTATTAAAGAAAAGTAGATAATTTTATCAATTAAAAAAGCAGTAAAATACAAAATTAATTAGAAAGTAGAAAACAATTCAGAATTTCCATTCCATTAAAATAAATCAAATTATAAATTTGAATCAGTTTAAGTTGGAATTGGTGTTCTTTATTTACTTTTCCCGCAAAACAACACAGAAAACAAAATCTTAGATGATAACAGAGAAGAATCAATAGTTTAAATTCATAGAAATAAAGTCATACACATTAAAAAAGTTAAAATGGCAATATAAATACACAAAAAATTATAATTAAAAACAGGATTGCCTCCTTATTTTCTGAATGCACATTGTGATTCTTAAGAGAAAAATAACCTCTTAATCAGTAAAACTAACAAACTACCAATAAAATAATAAAAACATGTAATTATTAAAAGTTCTTAAATACTGATCATTTGATAAAAGTAATCTATAAAAATAATCATTTGATAAAAATAATCTAGTGTAAATTTATTATTCTTAGACATTCAAATATTATAATATTAACTTCAGGAATGCCATCAGAACAATTTAATGTCTAATATTGAAATTCATATCATAATCAACATAATGAAATTAAATGAAAATTATTAGAAATAATAGGCAACTTACCAATGGCCTTCTGAGGCCAGACCTTACTTGGCCTCAGGCCACAATGTTAAGCCCATGGGCTTATTTGATGTTTTTCCAACTTAATGCCTTTGTTACACACAACACATCTACAATCACGTATAAAGTTTCATAAAAATATCTGCAGCCATTCCAAATGCTGACACATTTCATTAAAACGTTGGACATCAGAAAATATTACGTATAATACACTAAGAAGTAATGCAATGACTAATACTATGAAATATTACGGTTACTCATTCAGAACATCACTGTGGTCACCATTCACCATTATCAAAACGCGAGGAGATTTATTTTATTTACCGTGCTTCGAAATATTAACTGCAGTATTATATAAACGTGAATCTTCTAGAGATCAACGAGACTCAAATTTTACTTATTGCTTTTATTTAAATCGATTAATTTTGTAAAGCGTACTGTTTAAAAAGGTATAAATTAGGCCCTAATAGCACGACCGTGCTAGGATGCAGCTGACACGCATTTTTCTTGAAAGAAACACATAACGTAAACACAATGAAATAAAATAACACATAGCTTATTTTAAAGCCACTCAAATATATATATAATCAAAGCTGTCTGATGCTACTAACTTCAAAACCTATCGTCATTCAAGGCCTTCGAAGGATACACGACCGCCATTTTACTCCAACACAGCCAGTAAACCTATAAATAACATGAACGCCCAGAGTTCATAGGCCAAAAACCTTCATATCCCTGAGGTCAGATAAAATACAAATTCATAAGTTTAATTTAACATGTTTTTTAAGAGAATAAACCGATAAGAATATTAAAAATTATTTCATAAGTTTTAAAGTATTTTATATAATGAATCAATGGTGTCAAACCAATGGCATTTACATATTTTTTTATATAAAGTTAAATAATGACTTAAAGAAAAGAATATTTCAACCTGAACACTAAATTATTTAGCGTTTAATTTATTTTAAATTAATACAACAATCAAACGAAACAATGGTTCAAGCCGTTTACGTACGCCTACTGAAAGATATTGATTGCCGGTCATTTGCGAGCAGTCTTAATAATTATTGTATGCACTTAGAAAATCTGATAGGTATAAGCTAGCCCAGTAATTACAAGATAAATATTTTTTCTAGGAGTTTGGTTCTCTGAGTTGACACACTTCAAGAATAACGCTATCAGCATGTGATGTTTCAGTAAACGCAATAAAACACATTCGCAGTTATAGCCAACAGACTAACCCCCGCTAAATTTAAACTTGCTTTGCGTCAAACTCCTATGTTTTTATATCACTTACATTGGCGCCTACAGACAAGATACCACGACATGTTAATAGTCCAATAATTATTAGAATCAAAAGAAATATTTAGTAAAATTCCGTGTTCTAAACATTTTATTTTAACATACATTGTTGTATCACATATGGCAGCAACAAAGAATCTGAAGTCTTTTGTTCAAACATACTTAACGAATTAAAAGAAGTGGTTCAGTGGATTGCTAAACAATTTCTTTTACGTTGTCTCCAAATTAAACTTGAAAAATGCCTGTGAAAACTGAGTTAGCATAAAACAACTACAATGAAAATTGGTGTACTGTTACTAGACTAAAACTAACACAAAGTTATAGTGTTATTTGATATCAAATCTGTCTTGTCCAGTAACTTGTTATAAAATAACTAGCACAATGAAAGATATCCTAAAAGTGGTAGAATACAGAATTCTACTCTCACATACCATTAGAATGCTTGCTCACAGCCACTGGATCAGTTACTTTAAATTTAAGCAAATGTATACTAATTTTTTAATAAATTTAATTTTCTAATAAATTTTATACCAAAAACAACAAATTTAATGAAAATCAGGATGTCATACATATATATTGCATATACAGTGTTTCAGAAAGGTTTCTTTTGTAACCTTTATTGTGACTCCGCCTCTGCAGAATAATCTTGCAGACTTTGTTCTCATTAAAAAAATTAATCATGTGTAAATGAAACGTTAGGAAAAACAATTGCATTCTTGTTTGTATTTAAAAAATATTCACTAATTCCCAAAAACAGGCCCCATGATAAGTTAAAAAAAATTGTACATGAACTAATATTGTAATAAGTAATATCTAACTCTAGATTATAAGTTCTTAAGCACATTAACTAATAGCAGAATTTTGTAAATATCAATAATGATCAGAAAAATGTACGATTAGAGAATACACCCACGCTATTGAACAACAATGCTAAAATTGAACTAATAATATATTAATCAAAGAGCTAAAATTATAAATACTTTTATTTGTTGCCTTCAGTCTTATTTCTCTTACTCTGGAACCAATTTTATACATCATTCTAATATCTGTCCTATACTTTTTTCTCAATCTACTACATTTACCTCAGTGAACTCCAGTTCTCTTTTAGTATTTTGTGAAACATTTAAAATAGTTTTCCACTCTTTTAGCTGAGTTCAGGATCAGTGTACAAGGTAATCATACAAGTGAACATTACAATTTACTTCAAAATTTCATAAGCTTTCTCAACATTTCTATTAAATATTAATAATCAATCTAATATTTGGAGTATTGATATTAAATATTTGAATATTTAAACTATATTAATTGAGAGTTTAATATTTTAGAAAGTGACATGGAGTAATAACAGATTTAAGATGAAAAGCAGGAATAGTTTTTTCTAACTATTTTATGATTATCAATCTTCTACCCTGAATATTAAAGAACTAGAATAAAGTTTTGTCCATAACAGTGATAAAAAAATGTATTTATTAAATATTTAAAAGTATACACCTCTGAAGTGACAAACTGAACAAAACTTACACATTTTTAGTAGTTTATTTCAAAAACTTCTAAGTCACACTTAGTGTCATTGTTTAGTCAACAAGAGACTACTTTTTTTATGAGTCATTGAAAGTGGCTGCAAGTGTGACAAAGTGATTTGAAGTAAATTATTTAAAATTTTATTTATAAAATTTTCTTTAGTTTGCCATTTCAAATTGTATATTTTCAAATAACAAAGTAGTTATTACCAGACTTTATATAAAATGAAAAATCTTTTATTATATAATTAATCCTTAAACATTTAAAATTTTCTTAGTAGACACTAATACTAATTCACAACCATATACTAGTACATGCAGTTTTGATCAGAGAAGTATTTTTTTTTAATTTATGAAATGCCTGAATCCTTCTTAAGCAGTTACATGTTGATTTAAATACAGAATTAATATCTTTCTTCAACTGTGAAAGTTTACACATTTAAATTTTGTTTTAGAAAACAAAATCTTTCTTTCAGCAATGCAAGTCAAGAAAATGGAGATTACTTAAAGTTTTAAAAACTTTAAGTGCAGTGTAAATAATTTTGTCAAATCAATGAAATGGAGAAAAATATTTGGTAACAAAGTTTTCAACAAAAAAAAAGCAAAAAACTTTTGTCTAAAATCTAACATTTTAGCTAAAAAATGGAATAACATAAAAGAATTTTAACAAAGAAAAAATAAATATTATGTGGCTTGTTAATCAAAAAAATTTTAATTATCTATAATAGTATGCTGACTGCATTCAACATTTGTGAACTTATAAACCGAATTGACCAAACCAGGTAAAAGCAAAGAAAAAGAATAAAAAACATTTTTCTAAATTTAAGTGTAACAAATTTACTCTAGTTAAAACCATTGTAAAGACACATTTATTGATAAATTTTATGTATAAACAATAATAAACAAACATAACGCCAGTTAAGTAATTTATTGTCAAATAAAGAAACAATGACTTAACTAGTCACTGCTGACTAGTAACAGAATATGGTAATTAACATGCAAAAAAGAAATAAAATATAAATAAATAAGATTCAGAATTTTACATAAAATAATATTTTAAATATACATTACAACTTGCATTTTTATGTATTTTTTTAATAATTGTATAGGAAACATAAATAACATAATGAGATTATAAAGTCATAATAACTGTAAATACACCTATACATAATTAATATATTATTAAAAAATTGATTTTAATTCATAACTGCTATTGCATTTAAATTTGAAAAATATATCAATTTATAAAAGTGAAAGAAAAAAGAGCTGCTACCTAATATTTTTACAATTTTATTTTATAAAAAAAAAGAAATTCTACTTATATAAAATCTGAAAATTAAAAATGTATAAATCTTTCTGCTTTTATATAAGTTTCCTTCCACATAAAGAATGCACTTGTTTTATTATTAATACAGTAGTGCTTTGTTTATGAAAAAAATTATAGCACACAAGAGGTTAAGCTATTTGCAAAAAAAAAAACAATTTTTATAATTGGATAATATTTACATTAATTTTTAATTACATAATTCCATCTATTCTAGAAAAAGGTCATGATTTACTTTACCACATCATGATGATATTACTATACTAAATAAAATTTTACTTTCATCAGCACATAATTATTTAATTACACAATAATGATTAAGTAATACAGATTACATCAGGTTTAGTATTATACTCATACATGCTGGCAGATATATACAAAAATCTGTGGATTTAATATTCAGCATTTAAAAAGAAGAAAGTAGTAATGTAAAAAACAATCGGTATGAAAACGTAGGATACTTATTCAAACTAAATAGATTAAATACATAATCTGTGAAAATAACCACTGATAGAGAACAGAAAAAGTTGATTTAAAGATATAGAGACTAATGAAATAGATACAGGTAGCCAGTGACAGTGAACTAACTTTCTAACTCAAGGGTTGTTTGTTCAGATCTTTCTTAGGCCATAATTGTATTAAAAATGTAATGAAGTAATAAATGACTCTCTAACCTTCCAATAGACAAGCATGATAAGTCTGAAAAAACAAATAAAAATGAAAGAATTTAGCGTATGAAATTAAAGTAAATACATTTGAGAGCAAAACAAGACTCTGCCAAGGCGATGGGCTCTCACTGCTATAATTCAACTGCACTCTAGAAATGGTAATGAGGGAATGGCTTGAAAATACTCCAAAAAGTAAAAATAGGCTGAAAAAAAAAACTGTTTTTGTTTACTGATGACTTGGCACTGCTAGCAAACATTGACAAAGCTAAATCACATATATTAGAACTCCAAAAGATTGTAAGTATAATTTTCTCAAAATATCATTCAAAAAGACAGAAACTATACCGTAAAAACCAACACAATTAAAAGAAGTAAATAAGTGGTAATAAAATCAAAATAGTAACCTAATTTAAATTCCTTAGAGAAATAATAATAAACAACATAAACGTCAAAATCTCATTTCAGATAAGAAGAAAAAAGCTAGCTAAAGCTCATAAATTAACCTGCTACATTTACAATATAAAATGCCTATCAATAAACACATAAATAACATCTATAACACAGTTATAAAACAAGAAGCCAGCCACTTATGCAGCAGAAACACTTCCACCTGAACGAACAATGAAAGACAGATAAGACTCCAGAAAATCAAAAGAAAAATTGGAAGAACCTGCATCAATAAAAAGTAATAGAAAAACGGACACAACAAAGTCATGTACAGAGAGTTAGAACCCAATGCTGATAGCATGTGTAACAGGAGACCAAAATTCTTTGGACATATCATGAGGATAAAAGATTTAAGACTTCTGAAACAGCTAATACAGTACAATCTCATCTCGATAAACACTAAGACAGTATGAATTTTTTTTTTTTTTTTTTAACCTCTGGAACCACCGTGAAGGTATATCTTCAGAGGATGAGATGAATGAATTGTAGCATGTGTGAAAAATGCCATGCCTGACCGGGATTCAAACCCGGAACCTCTGGATGAAAAACCGAGATGCTACCACTTGAGCAAGACAGTATGAAGATGGATAAGAGAGGATCTGAAGGAAATTCACCTTACACCAGACACCACAGATAAGATAAAATTAAACAAGAAAATACAAAAATAAACCCTCACAAGAAAAAATTCACAACACAAACATTTTCAACATTACAAAGGGCACAAAGATCGGAATGTATGAAAAAGTACTGGGAGGACCACAAGGCCCAAACAGTCCCTCGAACAGATTTGAATAATGGACTGACTGACGTGATCCTGTGCAGTCATAAAAGATAATAATAAAATAAATACAGCTGCTGTATCTTCAAAGATAGCATCAGTCTGTTTTAACATTTTTCTCAATTCTCATTAAAGTTTTTGTTTACCCTAGCAGTACTTTAAGTTGAGATATCACCCCACTACAAAGATCATTACTTTACAATTAATAATATATTAACTGTTTTTAAGATTTTAAGTAAAAATGGCTCAGAATTTTATCATATGTAAACACTGATTTTTTCTAGCCTTACATTTTTTTGTAATTCTAGGTGCTATTTTGAAATGAATTCTGCCTCTTAGCTTTCTTTCTTTTCTGTTTAGCCTCAAGAACTACTGTAAGGAATTACTTCAGAAGATGAATGAGGATAATGTGTATGAATGTGAATGAAGTGTACAATCTCAGGTTGACCACTCCTGAGAAGTGTGGTTAATTAAAACTCAACCACCAAAGAACACCGGTATCCACGATCTAGTATTCAAATCCGTATAAAAATTCTTATCTTTACTAGGATTTGAATCTTAGAACTCTCAACTTCGAAATCAGCTGATTTGCAATGTCACGTTAACCACTAGACCAACCCAATGGGTCTGCCTCTTAGCTTATTTTTTCTTTTATAAGTGTTGTAAAACATAGGAATTTTAAATTATCAACTGATACCTAGACATCACTGTTAATCCATTCATATTCTTACAGAAATTAAAACTGCAAATAATGCTGAACATAAAATATAGATTATTTTTTGACAAACATTTCTTTTAAAAAAGTCATCTTATGTACAAACCAAAATAGCAATTAACCTTATGGTTTAGTACACTGCACTAAGCAGAAGACAGATAATAAATACACATTCTGGAATTATAAATACATATTGCTAGATGATATTATTAATAAATACTACACTGATTTACATAAGAATTGTGTGGCAAGGACAAGCTTTCATTATAATTATACCATCATAGTCAAGTGAGAAATTTCAACTGATGTTTTTCTACATCTTGCTAAGTCCAACTGTCAGTACAAATTCATTGACAGCTGGACTTTTTCTTTTTCTGTTTAGCCTCTGAAACTACTGTAAGGTATTACTTCAGAGGATGAATAAGGATGATGTGTACGAATGTGAATGAAGTCTTGTACAATCTCAGGTTGACCACTCCTGAGAAGTGTGGTTAATTGAAACCCAACCACCAAAGAACACCAGTATCCACAATCTAGCATTCAAATCCGAATAAAAATTATCTTTACTGACAGCTGGACTTAACCATTAACATACGTTTTGTTATCTATATGTATATATTATCAAATTAGCTAGAGCTTTTAACAACAATGCTCTCTCTCTCCATCAACATTCTTATGCAGAACAAAGTACAGTACAATCATAAAAAAAAAATTACTATTACAATTTTAATGGCTATAGATTAAATATTTAATATCAAGTAAATATTTACTAATGATAACTCATTGGGTGGGATCAGTGAGTTGAACATTACACTCAGTTGTAACAAAGTGTATAATTGCATGATTTACTTTGATCACTTGCATGGTTCAATATAAATTTTAAAAGAAAAAAAAGGATATTCATCTGAAATTATAGTGTAGATATAATAAAACTAATAAGAGATATAAATTATCAACTATAGTAAACTTTCAGTCACCTGCAAGCAAATGTGGCACAGAACAAGATAAATATCTTGAACCTATGGTATTAAATAGAAGCAATAAAGTATTAATTTACAAATAGATAATTATTGATGTTTTGAATCTGACAATAACTTAATTTTGCATAATTTCCTATACCATGAATATTATTACCAATATCAACTTCTTAATTATTAGAACAATTTTATAATTTATTATTTTCTTTATAATATTAGATTTTAAGAAAACATTTTTTTTTTTAAATTGTTTATGATATAACAGACAAGGTAATCCCTATAAAGATTAAGAGGTTTTGCACAGTACTAGTAGCAATTAAGAGAAACAGTCATAAAAAATTATTAATTAAAAAAGTACTACTATTTGCCTTAAACCAATCACAATACAGATAGAAAAAACACATATTTTATCCATTAAACACAAACAATCTACTAAAGATTGAAAACAGATCGACAATTCTGATCTCAAACATCATTAAATTAGAATCATGCACCTACAAAAAGAACATGGCCGGACACTTATACTGTGTTTTCATAGTAAAGAAAATTTATTAGATTTAATTATAATTTGAATAAGCCATTAAGTGAGCCAAGACTGAATTCTGTTTGAAATCCAACAAATAAGATGGTCAATCTGTAGTTTTATCATATGCCAATCATAAACTTGAACCAATCTCCGCTTCAAATTTGTAACAGTTACAACTATAAAAATTTAAAGCATAATTGTGACACATTATGGGATACTGATGAAATCCAAACAGCAAAAAAAATTTTTTTAACATTGAATCACAACAGAATAGATGTTATACTAGAGAACAATATATGTGTTTTCTTCAAAGGAATGGGAGGAAGTAATGTGCTTGTAACATTCTCTCATCTAGCTGTCAATTCTGCAAACAGTGGAGTCTTATTTATTTAGAGGATATGATTTGTAAATTGATTGATATCATCCAAGTTAGCAGCATTGCAATCATAAAAAATTGGTGCTGTTGCTGTTTTAGGAATCTGGAATTCCATCTAAAATGTCACTATTAAAATTCCACCACTATTAAGTTATAACCACTGAAGTTACCAATTTCAGTAGTTTTAAAAATTTTACTTCAGAGCTGTAAGTGAATGACTAGCTATTCTTAAAATTGAGAACAATCAACAATTTTTTTTGAAGTGTTGACTTAATGTGAGTGTTTTTGCTTTCAAGACTATTGTTAGTGATTTAAAGGCATGTAGGTTTGTCCATTGAACAGAGGCATACTTTTGATGATACAAATTTTCAACAAATATTAAATGAAAAAAAAGGAATCAGATAATTCAGAAAAACCCTTCAAAATATATATCTTTTATTACAAAAAAGAGAAATCAATTCTCAGGCTAAAATCTCACCCATTTTACTCATATTTCTATATTTATAACATCATTTTTTATGTTAAAAGTAATACTAAACTTACGATACAGAACAAAAATAATACAAAGATATAAACATCATAACATGTTAAATTTTCTAGATTAAATATTGTGCAGAGTAACTCAGTCATAGTTGTTAAATATTCTAATCTGTGACCAAAGATATGAGATGACAGTAAAAAATCAGTGGCCCTAAACACTAGTAACAAATTCAGCATTATACAGGTTCTCCTTACTTTTACAATATTGATGCATTAATTACTCAGCAGCAATTTATGGCTAGATTTTAATGTTTTCTATGCCAAAATTTTGTGACCGCCGTATTTATGATACTGCCAAGGAATATACATGTATGTGTGTATATATATATATATAAAAATCTAGTGGTTTCTGTTATGACTTCATGCAAAAACTACTCAAAAAATTGATCTGAAATTTTAAATCAACGTAGATTTTACACCTGGAAAGAACAAAGGACTGTTACAAAATGTTTCACTGTTTCAAGATGGTGGTCATTTTAATGGCTTGGGATAAGAACCAGATTATGTTTCATGCTGATGTTCAACTTTACTATGTCAAACCATTGGTCAAAACAAATTCAGAGACCACTTGCAGTATTTGAAATTAAATTTTCAACAAAATAATTTCTCTCTTTTCAGTATCTCTTTTTGTTTTCAAGAAAAGTACTTTTAAAGTGCAACGATAGCTCAACCAACACAGCCCTGCCATTGTTACTGCATATGTGACAACTGGCTGAATCTCCCTCAAGTTACTTGGCTAAAAGAACTTAAACAAAAATTAGTAACAAAGTACACACCACCCCCTTGTGATGTTTTGTCGGGTGATGCTAAGAACTGTGCAAAACCCTTTTTTACCCATATGAAAGACGAGTAACCAGCTATAACTTCTGAAAACCCACATACTTCAGATCACTCAAAGTTTTGACTCCTTTGTTGACTGTTGACCAAACTGTAGCTATGAAGAAATTACAATACATTGTTAATTTTTTAAAAATGAACACAATTTAACTGATTTTATTAGTATAGACTCTGGTTTACTGATATTGTTAGCAGTATAATTTAACTGATTTTGTGGCACTGTATTAGTATTTTAACACATTTTATTAGTAGTATTTTAACAAGCATGAGAATAATCAAGACATTATTTCCAATGAGAATAATGAGTCCAGGGGCCAAAGCCCCTGGCTAGACAGAAAGAGGAAGCAAAACAAGACCTGACTAGTTAGTATAATATAAAACAACTGCAATGCAGTCATCATTTATGAATACATTTTAATGTATTTAAAACTGAGATTGAATGAGTAGCTACAAAATAACCCTTTTAAAATTCACAAGAGTTTGCAAAAAATGATTAAGAGATTAACAGTAGGTTATATAAAATGGTTAGTCAATCAAGTAATCAAACTGTTTGATATGTATTTATAAAATAATTAACAATACTTATTTTTCTTTCTAGTAGTCTTAAATTCAGTCTATTGATTGATTTTTTTAGTTTATTAATTATTTTTACTGTTGCAATTATATGTATGCTGTTAAGAGTATTGTTTAAATTCATCTTTTCTCCTCTGTTGAAACATTAACTAAATTATCAGTTAAAAATAGATTCTATATTTGCTAAAGTAATATGTTATGTTTAGGTTTAGTGTATTTTACATCCCAGTGGAGGAAGAAAATATTAAATGAGGCAATTTGTCCTAAAATTAAACCTGTCATATAAAAAGCAGACCTCCAAAATATGATTTTGTATAAAAAATCCCAAAACATTATTTTACATATAGATTTTATGTGTAAAAGAATTGTAGTACAGTCTAATTATTATAGGTAACATCATTTGATGTAAAAAATGTATATTTTGTAAATCAAATACAAATTTAAAATCAATGCATCAAACATATAGCTGTTGTGAGGCGGATAAATGAATATGCAGTGGAAGCTTATTCTTTTCTATAAGCTACTCTTGGTTTCTCCATGTATTTTAATAGCAAGAAAATTTTATTAGCCGTTTCCCTTGATTATTCATTACTGCAACTGCAAATCAGCTATAATATTTCTTGACAATTAGTAACTTATCATTACATCTTGTGTATAGAAGTAATTTTGATTACTAATTAAGTATTGCATATAAAAAGACTGTTAATATTCTATGTTTAATAAAATTCTCAATAAAGAAATCTTGTCTAAACCTCTTTTTTACATAATATGGTAAATGAACAAACATAATTTTTTATCACATTATTGTGCTAAATCAGCCTAACTCAAAAAATTGCTTGCAATAGCACTAACTATTATCAAGGGGAAATTAGCAGCCCCAGTTACTGAAGGGGCTAGCAAGGATGATTGAAAATGTAAGTTGCTAAAACCATTATATTTATACAATTTGATTCAGTATGTCATTTTTAATCTTTTAAATTAAAAAAAATTATTTTATTATCAGAGTTAATAACTTCTGTAATAACTGTACTTTTCCCATGAAAATTCTATCAAAAATCAAGACAGCAAAAAATCCTGATATTTTAACTATGATTGAAAAGACAATTTTAAAAATGAGAGTTAAAAAATGTATAAATCGAAGGTTTTCAGATAAGACTTTTTAAATCGTGTATATATATATATATATATAAAGCTGCATGGGTTACTCACTAACTGACTGATTGACATTAATTCTAACCCCTAAGGAGGACTCGGAGCGAAAAATATCAAGAGACCTTTTTTGTAGGTGGTACACCAAAGACCAGAAAAATCCGAAATCTTGAAATTTCCCCCCCCCCCCCGGGGGAGGGTTTTTTTTTCCACGTCCCCAAAAATTTTTGAGTGACTAGAAAGAGGCGTCTGAGCGAAACTTTTTGTAGAGCCCGTGAAACCGGTTATGATTCCAGAAAAAAATTTCGGCTCCCGCCACCCATTGGGCCAAAAATTCCAAAAAACGTTTTTTTTTTTAACATTTTCGGCCGTCTTACCGCTCCCCTGAAACTCTCCCGCGGACGAAATCAATATTCCTTTATATGGTTAACTCCGAAAAACGTGATAAACTACATACAAAACGCGGGAAAATTCTAGGGGGTCGGGTAGAACCCCAAAATTAAAATTGCATCGTCCTCGAGAGCGTGCAAGCCTTTTATCGACATGCGAGCAACGTTCTTTACTTATCTGTGACCTATGTTTTTTATTGGTGCCTCCCCTTCACAAAACTCCAAAGTTTATTATAGGCTTTTAAACCGATCAAATGCTCGGGAAAAATTTTGAGATACGGGGGCTTTTTTGGAAAATTGTGTATTTTTTTGAGGCCTACTAATAATATAAGGTATAAGGAAAATTTATTAGAAATCGTTTTTTTAAGTGTCTTTTGAATCCCTTGGAAAATGTTTAAAAACATGAGGATCGGCCCCCCCTCATCGGGGGGAGGGGATCAACTTTTTAAATAAGCGTCTGAGCGAAAAAACACAATAGACCTATTTTGTCGGGGATCAAAATAAACTAAGGGGCCAATGGTCAGATCCCCCCTCTGACTAACAGGGGGGGCTATGAAACCGAATAAATATTTTAAGTTTGCCCCCCGAGCACAAGGAAGCCTCGAAGCGAAAAATGTCCCCAGGTGGGACATTTTTCTCGAAGCAACAGAGAGCTTTGTTATAGGTGGTGCGCCGAAACCGACCGGAAAAATCAGAAATCTTGAAATTTCCTCCTCGGGGAGGAAGTTTTTGCCCCCCGAAAATTTTAGAACGACTAGAAGGAGGCGTCCGAGCGAAACGTTGCGGTAAAACTTTTTGTAGAGCCTGCAAAACCGCTTATGATTCCAGAAAAAAAATTCGGCCCCCGCTCCCCGTTGGGCCCAAATTTTCAAAAAAACTTTTTTTTGTAACTTTTTCGGCTGTCTTACCGCTTCCCTGAAACTCTCCTACGGTCGAAATCGATATTGCTTTGTAAAGTTAATCCCGAAGAGGGTGATAAATTTCGGGGGACCCCGAGGATCGATCTCCCCTTGACGGGGGAGGGGGGTAAAACTTTTTAAATAAGCGTCTGAGCGAAAAACCACAAGAGACCTTTTTTGTTGGGGATTAAAATATACTAAGGGGCCCGTGGTCAGATCGCCCTTCTGATTAACAAGGGGGGCTCTGGAACCGAATAAATATTTAAAGCTTGCACAAGGAAGTTTCTCGGAACGGAAAATGTCAAGAGCGCTTATTTGTAGGTGGTGCGCCGAAACCGACTACAAAAATCCGAAATTTTCTCCCCAGGGGATGTTACGCCGCCCAAAATTTCAGTGCGACTAGAAGGAGACCTCTGAGCAAAACGTCGCGGGGAAACTTTTTGTAAAGCCTGTAGAATCGTATAAGATTCGAGAAAAAAATTCGGCCCCCGCCCACCATTGGGCCCAAAATTCCAAAGAACCTTTTTTTTACATTTTCGGCCGACTTACCCCTCCCCTGAGGTAGAATTCGATATTACTTTATAGGTTTGATCCGGAAAAGTGTGAGAAACTACATACAAAACGTTCGAAAATTCTAGGGGTTTAGGGAGAACCCCAAAATTAAATTTTTTTGTCATCAAGAGCGTGCAAGCCTTTTTTTACACGTGAGCAACTTTCTTTACGTATCTATGACCTATGTTTTTTATTGGTATCTCCCCTTCAGAAAACTCCAAAGTTTATTATACGTTGTTTATAAACTGATAATTGATTGGGAAAAAATTTGAGATGCGGGGGCTTTTCTGAAGACCTAGATATTAAAAGGTATAAGGAGACCCTTCTGAGCAAAATTGATTAGAATTCTTTTTGTTCATTGTCCGTTGAACCCCCCGAAAACGTTATACAAATTCAGGAACGGCACCCTGTCCCGGATAGGGTGGTTTAACTTTCTAAATAAACCTCGGAGCGAAAAAACACAAAAGATATTTCTTGTCGGGGATCAAAGGGCACGTGGTATATTTTAATAAAGACGTTTAGGAAAAAAAAAAAAGAAACCAATCTTTAGTGCGATCTAAAGAACGATAAAACGATAATTTTTGTGTCGACTTTACCACGTAAGGAAGCCTTAGAACAAAAAACACAAGGCCTTTTTTATTCCAAGTTTAAAGAAACTTAGGGGAAAATTAAAAACCCAATTATAATGCAACATAAAGTTCGAAATAGCGAATTTTCGTATATATTTTACGCCATAAGGAAATCTCGAATCGAAAAAAATTACAATAGATAGTCTTTATTCCACGTTCGAAGAAACCTAAGGAAAAAATAAGAAAGGTTTCACCAAACTAGAGTCCGAAAAATCTAACTTCTACATTTCCCGTACCATACGTTAAGAAATTTCATCCATCCCCTGATCTATTCACCCGACGTTGCGAGCGTCCAGCCGGCCGACCTAGGACGCGAGTTAAAAATATAAAATGAAATCTAAGGTTTGTTGAGTGTCCACCCTCTAAAAAAAAATCCCAATTTGTACTATAATTATAGAATCCATGTAAACAATTTAGAGAGAAGTCAGTTGCAATAAATTCAGGGTAGAAAGTTTTATTTTGGTTGAATGTTGGCAAAAAATTAAAAAGCATTACAGCAGAAAAACAAAATGTAAAATTAATTAAAAATTTTATCACTACTTTTAATAACAATCTGGCTTAAGTAATTAAAATGATAAAGATATTACTTTATGGTTTTAGAAACAATCAATTTCAGAAAGCACAAAAAGGAAGTTGATGAATAAAATTTCTTTCATTTATATAGATATATATATATATACACACAAGTTATTTCTGAAAGATAAAGAATACTAAATAAAGTGTCTCAACCTCTGAATTATAAGATAAATATATATATATTTAATATGTTTAGTAGTCAAATATAGTTTTTTTTCTTCTTTGAAATTAACTTAATATTCTGTGATGTAAAGGTGTAGGATTTTATTACTTTAGATTACTGATGGAACAGAACAGTTTTTATTTTTGTGATGATGCTGTTACAAACCTTTTTGATGTTCTGGATATGTTCTAATTTTTCAAAGTTGTAAAACATTATGCTCGAGTTTCTCAGTATAACAATAGTCACAAATTACTTTCAGTATTTTTGGCACAGGAGTTTACCATCTTTTTTATAATTCCCTCATCCACTTCCACAAGTTTCAATTTTTTTGTTATTTCTTACACTATAGAGTACCATCAAAATCTTCTTTGCTTGATTTATGAGGCTGATTATATCAACCTTCATATTATAGAGAAAGCAACATGGTAGAAAGAATTTTAGAATTAAATTGTACTTATTACACTCTTCCAATATTTCAGAGTTTATCACACTCATTGTACTTTTTTTTCTTTTTTTTTTTTAATAAAACACAATGTTTTTATATTAAACATTCTTTTTAAACCACACTTAAACAAAATAATCCTTAAACCACCTTAAAAATAATCCTTAATCCTTTTTAAACCACCAAGCAAATAAAGAATAACAAGCTTAAATCTCTTTTTTGAGCATTATGTGTTAATTTAAGTTTTTAATTATATTAATTTTAATTCAAATGTAGAATTTAAGGCTTCATTTTGCACAAAAGTAGGCTCTCAACTTCAGCCAATATTTGTTATTACTCCTGATCTTGTAAAAGTGTAATGTAATAATTTTTATTTGTAAATTTCTAATTAAGGAGATAAAATATTTAATACTAACTGATGTGGGAAATGATAGGGACAAACAATTTTACCAATTAACAGAAATTGAAATTAAATACGTTCTAATTTATAAGATTTCAATATATTTGTGATAAAGTTTTACATTTCAATATTAAGTAAAAATCTTCAGCAAAAAAAAATCATTAATTGTTTAGCATGCTAAACTCTCTTTATATTAATAAAAAAAGATGACAGATTCATTTTTAATAACTTTTTATTAAGGATAAACATTTTCTGAAATGTTTTTTTATTTTAAATATTAATATAACAGGCCTATGATAATACAGCTATGATCTAAATCAGAATGTTTTTATACACTGATACAAATTTCAACAAATACTATACAACATAAACTGTTTTATATAAATCACATACATTTACTATGCATTCTGATTCAGAGTACAGTACCTTAGTATGACATCAAAGAATAAAAAAGGGGGATTATGTCATTCCTAGATTTTACAAGGTAATTAACAATCATATAGGATTTACTGTTTATACTTTTTTCTTTTTATAATTTCTGTCTATAGTTAATGGTAATTTACTAACAAGAAACTAGGAACTGGTAAATGTATCAGACTTATCAAATTTCTTGTATTCACAAAATTTTGAAATTGTTCTGTCTCCTTTGGTATAATAATATTGTATCAATACCTGATAAAGAAGAGTTTGATTAAACAGATATTGATACAGTTTATGAAACTCAACAGAAAACAGTATAATTCTGATAATTAATGATTTATATTTTTTCATTTCTCTACTATCTTTAATGAATATTTTAAAATAAATTTATTTATTGTCAGTAACAGAATTCAGTGAAATGCATGTAGACTACTATTTTACACAATTCTGTTATTTTCTTGTCTTCAGAATATTACTTGTTTTATAATCAATCTGAATGAAAAAAGTGTTTAGCATAATAGAATGCTCAACTACAAACTGTAATCACAAAATCCTAATGTAAGAATCGCATTCATAATAAATTAGTAACAATTTACCTCAAAGAAAACCCAAATATCTGTACTCCTTACCCAATAAATATTTAACAGAATCTACATAATAAACCTGAGATTTTTTTTATACAGGCTACGTTCATAATTACAAGTAGAATAAAATGTCATGCTTTTTTTTTTAAAATTTATCACAGAAAGTGAATCCCCACCAACAATGACCAACACCAGTTATGCAAGTTAGAGAATCTAACTTGCACACTCCTCTCTGTAAAGTCATGATCATTACTGCAGGATCTCTTACAGAATGAAAAGTATCTTATTTAACAATAAAACCAATAATCAGATAGAAAATGACTTAATACAATGATAATTTATATTATATTAATCAAAATTCATCATATTATATGGGTAATAATGTTTTATTAATAATAACATTAATTATAATAATAAATACTCAGTTATTGCTTTATTATTTTAATAAATAATAATGATAACCAGTTCCTGAAAAAGTAATGATTTAGACTAGGCACACACTTGAAATATTAATTTATCAAAGGCTGATAATTTAATAAGTTACAATTAATTAATACAATTCCTATAATGAGTTAATTACTAATTAAATTTCTAACAAAAAAAGTATCACTTCTCTTTCTTTAATTGTAAAAAGACAAAAATACAATGATGTATGTATATATATATATATATATAAAGTAAATATAACGATTATGTAATTTTAACAAGCTTTATATATACACATAAACATATATATACATACATTGTATATGTAAATATGTATGTATTATCAGTTCATAAATTTAACATTTATTCTATCCTTGTCTTAAGAAAGGTTTTAACTAATAATTTGTATGCAATATTACCAGTAATTATTCCTAAATATACAATTACTTATTAATAATTATTTAAACAACAATAAAAATAATAATATCTATAACAAGTATCAGTAGAAAGCAGTCTATTTATATTAATTTATAATAAATAATTATTTCTGCATATATTGATTGAAATTTATTTTAGTGAAAAAAGGAATTAATTTCAAATCAAAAAAGATGTGTATAGGTCTCTGGACAGACATAGAACAATTTAGTAGGTTTAAAAGCCTTACATAGTAAAAAAGAATTATTAAAACTAAGAGGAAAACGTTTAAAAATCAGTATTAAAATATTTTACACACGGATACAATTAAAATGAAAAGAAAGCTATTTTAACAGAATTTTTTCCTGATCTCTGGAATTTATTCAGAGTACAAAATAATTTTACCTTAAGTCAATATTTCCTTAAAAATATAGAGAAAACTTGTACACAACTGTAAATTTCAGTTTTGGGATCAACAAGTACAGATCTCATGATGCAAGAAGCCCTCCAGTTTCTTAAGACATTATTCACCAGCTTTCCAACATATAAAATACTCTATAAAGACAAACCTAAAAAATATATGTAATAACAACAATAATCTTCAAATAATTTAAATGTTCATTAAAACCTGTACTGCAGATGCTAGTATGTTCTGTAAACTTAAATTAATCTTGTTTTAACATTTTTCTCAAGGCCTTCCAGCAAACAGTCATTATTTTCTAATTAGAAACACACTAAGTTGTGGATTTACATACTGAAAAGTAATGCATATGGCTTTTTGAATATATAGAGACATGAAAACGCAACAGACATATTTAATGATGTTGATGTATCAAAATCTAGATTGTCCTGGTGTATCCCAGTTTAATAAACGCTAGTAGTATGCAATTCTGAATTGAATTATATAAATTAAATTTCAACAAATGGTAAATAGCACATTTTATAATGCAGTAGAAAAAAAATTGATAAGAACACAAGAAAGAATTTTGTAAAATTGTTGTACAATGATTTTTTCCCCTTTCAAGTCATCAATTTTCTTAACATGAACATGTTCAAATTTCATTTTTAAACATACCATCTTAAAATGTTTTTTTCCAAAATCTACAAATTGCCAAAATGTTGACACTGCTTTATCATCGTTATTCTGATGCCAACTGCCACAGTGATTCTTTTGATGAGATTATTTAGCATCAAATTAAGTATCACTTTTTCTGTCTCATCTTTTATTTTTGAAAATTTTTCTGTAATGCAGTTTATGCTCTCACATTTGAATTCATTATCTATATTTTTGAGGTACTTGCCTTAAGAAATTCTTTCTATCAATTTAAATTTTCCAAAAAGAATTAAAAAATTAAGTGAAAATTTATACATCCTTTTATTTTTATGATTCTTTTGATGAGATTATTTAGCATCAAATTAAGTATCACTTTTTCTGTCTCGTCTTTTATTTTTGAAAATTTTTCTGTAATGCAGTTTATGCTCTCACATTTGAATTCATTATCTATATTTTTGAGGTA